>NTHP01000872.1:38605-60196 GCA_003416845.1 Oplegnathus fasciatus | reverse complement strand
AACTACATTTTACAGTTTCTGTACTTTGACTTAAGCAGGATTATGAAGCAGGACTGTTACTTGTAACAGAGTATTTATACATTGTTGTACTGGTACTTTTACTTCAATAAAACATCTGAATACTTCTTCCACCACTGAGCTTCTTTGCAGCACAAATGATAAACAGACCCTCAGCATCACAGCTCTGCTCTTAACTTCCTCCTTATAATAATGGTGGTTATAAAAGCTTGTTTGTTTTAGAAGCACAACAGCAGTTTTCCATTTACTGAGTCATGGAGTCAGAAACTGGGCTCTTTGTATCCTCACAGGCCACACGATGGCAGTCCTGTTGGTCATCATGACTCTGAAAAGATGGTTCTCATCAAACGTCCCAAACAGACATCGAAAGAAAAGAAAATATATTTTTTGTTTGGAAAAACATGGAGAACATTTTCATTCTTTTTTTTTTAACTTCAACAAACATAAGCAGTAAGTCACTTGATGAAAGACAGAGACTGTTAGAATGATCTCACCCAACGTAAACAGAAAAAATAAATAAAACTACAGCCGGAGACAGGTGGACTCCTCTCTGAAAGGTAAATAACTTCCTCGGTGTTTGTCCAGGCTTGTTGGCTCGGTGGTGGAGGTGTTAATTGACACCACAATGGCTCTCACTCGGCCATCTGTCACACAAGGTAAAGGCTGACCCATAATGGCTCCTCACCTCAGTGTTATGGCCCATTAACTTCCATCAGGCAGGGTGAGAAAGACATCCAGCCTCCCCCTCTTTACTACGGAGGTGTGTTTACCTCCAGCAGCTCAGCAGGGAGCTCTGGGAGCTGTGAGTGTCCGCTGAGGTGTCACTGCTGACAGCAGAGCAGACGGCTGTTAACAGCCCTCATTTCCTGGAATTAGAGCTGTTAAACAGCAGCTCCGAGAAAACACGCTGCTCTGTGTGTTTACTGAAGGTATCTGAACCTGCAAGGAAGCAAGAAAGCAAACTTTATTTCTATAAGAACAGAAGTTACAAAGTGAACAACCCGCAAGATAAAAGTTAGACCAGACTTCTGTACAGATTAAACAAAGGAGATATTACATGTTAATCAGTGAGCTTTAGAGGTGCTGGTAGGTGGATTCTGTTGACTTTGGACAGAGCCAGGCTAGCTGTTTCCCCCTGCTTCCAGTCTTTATGCTAAGCTAGGCTAACCGGGCGCAGCCTCATAATGATTGTACATTAGAGTGCTGTCAATCTTCTCATCTGAGTCTCGGCAAGAAAGCGAAGAAGCGTACTCCCCCAAAATGTTGATTTTGAGACATCCATTCTTCTGTTGCACTGAGGCAGTTTGGGATTGCGTCGACATGTACAGGATTTGTACGAGAGGGAGGTTTACTGAAGATCTGCAGGAGCATCTTTCCTCGAGACGAGGCGGGGAAAACGTTCTCTGGAGCTGATTCAGATTTTCAGGGAAGCCAGAGATCTCTGAGGGGAAAATGGATGGTTTCCCCGCAGCGAACAGGAAGGAGAAGGATGAGGGAGGCTGTTCACACTGATTCAATTTAGTATGAGCCTGTAACAAAATACACTGTTATGTATTTGTAATGTCAGCCAGGAGCTACAGAGGGAATAAAATGACAGACAGGTATGATGTATGGAGCCTCCTGTCTTATGTAACACAACGTTTCCTCCCTGTTTCCTCTGTGGGAAGGAAACGCTGCTTCAGACTCTGCAGAGAAAACCAGCCAAGGTGTGTGTGTGTGACAGATGGTGCAGAGGCCCTGACCAGGCTTCCCTTCCCACAATTCATCTCTTTTTGTGGATGCTCCCTGTTGGAGGCCCTGGGACCCTGGGTAAAAAGCCGGTCGTCAGCGGTGGTACTCAAGTTACTCAAGTACTGGACTTCAGTACAAATTTGAGGTACTTGTACTTTACTTGAGTATTTTCTCTTCATGCCACTTTGTACTTCTACTCCACTACATTTATCTGACAGCTTTAGTTACTTTACAAATTAACATTTTTGCACATAGAACACATGAACAGTTTATACAAGTACAGCAGACACGATTAGTTGATTAATCAATAAGTTGATTGACAGAAAATTGTCTGCTATTCTGATAATGCTTGAAGTCATTTTTCATGTAAAAACATTTCATGTTCCAGCTTCTCAAATGTGAAGATTTGCTGCTTTTCCTTGACTCGTGGTTGGAAACAAACAGCATTAAAGTCCGATTTTTATCTTTGTTTGTCGCTCTATAACGTCACATGACTTCCTCTTTTGCTCCCGTCATGATTAGGGGGCGCTGTCACTTGAACATAAACATATGTTGTTTTGAGGCACACAAGATTTATCCACTATTTTGTATAAGCTCAGTTTTTGGGTGAGAAAACCAGCAGCTTAGTGTGCATGAAGGAGAGGAAAACAAGTTTTTTAAATCTAACCGACTTCATGTGATGACAAATGTAGTAATCTGTGTGTCTGAGAGTTCGTCCACATTTTGTTCATTTCATCACAACAAAACATCTCAACCGGAGTAAAAATTCAAAAGGATTTTAATACTGTTAAATCAGTTATTTTACACATTCAACTAGAAGCATTTTCTGTATTGGCAGGCTGTAATCAGCTGGAGGATAAGTGCAATGTTGAACTGTAACACTGGCAGACATCTTCTTTGGCAACATGACATTACTGCGGAGGACCAAACCTCACTGAGAAATACACACGTTTTACAGAAAAATCAATTAATTCAAAATGCACAAAGAAACCTTGAGAAATAAATCTATAAATGAGTAATAAATTATTTCCAGGTTGATTTTTAAGGAAAAATAAATCCAAATGCGGCGGTAAAAAGTAAAATGAATATGAAATGTAGTTTTGTTTTTTTGTTTTTTTTACACATTTATAGATTTATTTATACATTTTGTTGTGTATTTTAATCATTCAGTTATTTTTTTTAGTATCTCTTTCTTTACTTCTCTCTTTCATTTCATATTTCTCTTATAGATCCAGTTTGGTCTTCCATATAACACAAACTATTATTTACAATATTCACACTGAACATTATTAACATTACCAAAGCACTAATGCAATCGGCAGTACAGGAACCAAACCCAGCTCTCGCTCTTCCATCAGCGGGTGAACTCAGTCTCTACACCCTTTATGAATGAGATGGTGTGTGAGCTGCTTCCTGAGGTCTTGCTGGGGAGTCCAGCTCAGTCCAGCTGTTCCTCACATCAGGCTGCTGCTGTGATAGACGACAGTGAAGCAGCTCGTCTGAGCTCCTCCGCCGGGCCTCGTCTGGGGCTGCCGCCGCCCCGCGCAGCAGAGGAAACGGGATGAAGGTGATCCAGGAAGGGAAGAGCTCCTGGGACGCCTATGTGGAGTTACAGGAATGATCCGAGACAGGGGAGCCGACTAGAGAATACTGGACCAGAGGAACGGCCAGGTCCAGGTACTCCTGAAGAGACAGAATCAGAATCAGGTTTATTACCAGGTATTATACTTCATGAGGAAGCTTCAACAGACTCTGGTTCTCTTCTATCGATCATTTGTGGAGAATATTATAAATATCTGCTTTATTGATCGATATTTCTCACTGTCTGTAGTTAACAAGAACAAACTTAATACGATTGTTAATATGTCAGACATGGTAAGACTGTGAGTCAACAACAACACAGTGTGGCTCTGTTAAACACATCCTTGAGATACGGAATTCTTGATCGTCTGTGATGTTGTTGTCTTTAACTGTGATGTCTGTTGTCGTGGTTGTATTAGTCTGACACAAACACAAAGGACAGTAAATGAAACTAATTCAAGGAATTTGTCTTGCACTCTTTCAAAATATCAATGAAAGAAAGTTGCAAAAAAGAAATATCAGTTGAAGTGTAAAAAGTCAGTGCCATGTGACTTGGACACTGAAAGCAGTTGAAATGTAAGTAGAGGTGTTGAATTGCCAGTTAATATGTAAGCAATGAAAGCAGTTGAAATTTCAGGTGAAGTTAAAGCGCTTGAGATAATTGAAGTGTGTGCTCTGTAAATTGTTGAAGTGTCAGTTGGTATGTAAGCAGTGACAGCAGTTAAAAATGTCAGTTGAATTGTAAACACTGAAAGACGTTAAACTGTTGCTCAAAGAGTAAGAGTTGAAAGCAGCTGAAATGTAAGTGGAGGTGTTACCTGCTGAAAGCAGTTGAATTGAAAGTGTAAGAGATGAAAGCGTGAAAGCAGTTAAACTGTCTCAGTTGAAGAGTAAGAGCTGAAAGCAGTTAAACTGTCAGTTGAAGAGTAAGAGCTGAAAGCAGTTAAACTGTCTCAGTTGAAGAGTAAAAGTTGAAAGCAGTTAAACTGTCAGCTGAAGAGGAAGAGATGAAAGCAGTTAAACTCTCAGTTGAAGAGTAAGAGATGAAAGCAGTTAAACTGTCTCAGCTGAAGAGTAAGAGATGAAAGCAGTTAAACTGCGAGTTGAAGAGGAAGATGAAAGCAGTTAAACTGTCTCAGTTGAAGAGTAAAAGTTGAAAGCAGTTAAACTGTCTCATTTGAAGAGTAAGAGTTGAAAGCAGTTGAGGTGTCAGTTGATATGTAACGGGTGAAAGGGTTAGTTAATGTGAAAGCAGTGAAAGAAGTTAAAGGGGTGGTTTATGTGCAAGTGCTGAAAACAAAGTAAATGGAATTTTTTGAACACTTTGAACATTCAGCCCATTTAGTTGAAATGAGTCTGAACAGACGATCAGACGTCTAAATGAAGCTGAACATTTGAAAGTTTAGGTGGTGTGTCTACGTGACAATAAAGCTGATGGATATGTAATATTCACATTTGTATCTATTTTACTGAATGAAAGTCTCGATGAACAACACGTTACCTGGTTCGCCATGAGGGAAAGTGTGCGGTCTAAATCTTCTACCAGCTGTTGGAAAGTCGGTCTGCGGGATGGGACGGCGTGCCAGCAGTCTCTCATCATCAGGTACCTGATAAAACACAAACCGGTGTTCACACATGGAATATGGAACATTTACTGGCTTCATTTACCTGCGCTTTGTTATTCAGATACAGGTGTTGGTTACGTAAATGTTCTGTTCTTTACCTGCTTTACTGAAGGATTTTAAAACTTATTCTGCCAACATGAGCACGAGGGATACTTGCCTCCTTTTTATCATCAATTCATTAATTTATTAGGCCACATTCAGACAAACTGACGCAGTGGGTTTTGGTGTCTGACAATATACATACAGAAACACAAACTGCTTTCAAGTTGGAGTTATTTGGAGCCTAAACACAGATTTACTAGAACTATCTTTAGAGAGTGTCACTGACATGTTTATTTAAAAGCTGTGTCTCCATGTGGAGGATGGAGGGTGTTGTGTGTACTCACAGCTCCTGAGTGCATGCGGAGGGTTTTTCCATGCGATGTCCCTCCTTTAGCAGCTTGAAGAGCTCCTCCACTGGGACTCCGGGGTACGGAGACCCCCCGAGGGTGAAAATTTCCCACAGCAAGACTCCAAACGACCACCTGCAGCAGCACACGGGAAACATTACAAAGGCATTCTCAGACTTTTTACAGGTGTGTAAAGTAGTACGTGCGGTCCCCTGATGCTCAGACACCGTTACACAGGTGCTAGCTGGTGGATTGTGTTAAGATAAAGCCAGGCTAGCTGTTTCCCCCTGTTTCCAGTCTTTGTGCTAAGCTAAGCTAACCAGCTGCTGCAGCTTCATATGTAACAGACAGACATGAGAGTGGAATCAATCTTCTCGTCTTACTCTCGGCAAGAAAGCAAGTTATTTCTCAAAATGTCAAACTTTTCCTTTAATTTCTCATTTAATTCCTCTTTGCTCACACTGAGTTAGCATAAATGAAACCTGGAAATGTAACTATGATTATATATATATATATATATATATATATATATTTACCTCTTTCTCTGCTCTGACATGAGAAGAATCTCCTCAACACACTTTTTTCTTTGTGCGTAAGAGATGATAATTAAGTGATACATTTTATTTAGAGCTGCAAAGATTAGTCAATCAATTGGTTAATAGATCACCAGGAAATGGGCAGCTATTTTTGTAATTTTTCAAGCAAAATGGCCAAACATTTTCCTGCTCCAGCTTCTGCGATGTAAAGATTTGGTGCTTCTCTCTGTTTTATATCAGAGTAAACTAAATATCTTTTAGTTTTTGGACTGTTGGTCGGATAAAACAAGACACTTGAAGATGTCGCCTTGGACTTTGGGAGACTGTGATGGGTGTTTTCTTTCAGTATTCTCTGACATTTTCTAGACAGATCGATTAATTGGGAAAATAATCAGCAGACTAAGTGATAATAAATATAACTGTTAGTTGCAGCGCAGACTGGCTTTGTTAGTTGACTAATTGGTTTCTCTGCTGCACTTTTATTTCCTTTGTTTCATTTGGGGCAACTTATTATGACTTATTACTGCACATTAACTTCACTGATTTTATTCTGTTTGTTATTGCTTACTGTTCTGAATGTCTCTGCCTGCGTAAAGCACTTTGTCTCTGTGCTGGAATAAATAAAGATGCCTTGCCTTGTACACAGAAGTGACTCAGCTGCTTAATATTCAGACATGAGACTGTAAAATTGCAACATTCGCTTAACGAGAAAGAAAAACTATTTTACACTTGAACACACGCAGAGAAAAATGACCAAACAGCAGTCACAAGTCTTTAAAGTTCAGACTCACACATCACTTTGGTGCGTATAGATGCGGTCAAATAAAGCTTCTGGTGCCATCCACTTCACTGGCAGACGACCCTGTAAGAGCATTAAAATGTCAGAACACATCTCATCAAATCATCCTCACGTTAATGTTCAGTTTATTAAAGTCTCTCCGTCTCACGTTAGTGGTCTTCTTGTAGTAGTCAATGTGGTGGATATCTCGGGCCAGGCCGAAGTCGGCTATCTTCATCACGTTATCTTCTGTGACGAGCACGTTTCTGGCTGCCAGGTCTCTGTGAATACACTGCACGACAGAGAGGAGACACAGGTTCATATCAGCTTCACGTCCCGACTCTGAGACAAACCAGCAGAGAAACTGTGGTCTAAGTAAGCTTCACATCTGGCTGGAACATCTGAATAATGCTGGTGTCTTGTTTTTCAGCAGCTGATTAAGGGCCATTTCACACCTGAAAGTCCGAAACAATGCCTGAACCAAAGTTTGCCTTTTTTTTTTTTTACATTTTACACATTTGATCCGGTTAGTTTTGGTTTCACGTTGCAGTTGTGTGAGCGCGCTAAAGAACTACACATGACATGCCTACATCCTGTCGTCATCACCTACGTTAGCTGCGTCTCCCTATACCTGTAACTGATTGGTTTGTAGAAGGGCGTGCGTCTGACGTTGGCGTGTTGTCGGTTCAGCGGGTCGACTTCTATCACAGTTTGAATGAATGGAGAAAAATGATTCATTTTGTTGCTGCTATAATAATAATTATAATTAAACATTAGGTCTCCTCCTCTCCACGTGTGCTCATTTTGTTTTGTTGCGTTGTTTTTGCCTTTTCTGGTTCTGACAACAGCCTGCCAGAACTTCCTGTAATTGATCCGAAAGTCCAAACCATCTAAAAAATGTTTTCACACTAGAAACGAACCGAACCATGGCTCAATGTGATCCGGACTGAGACCACCTCTTTTCGTCGGACCAATGTTCGGTTGTTTGGTCCGGGGGAAGTTTCACACCTGTAATTTTGGTTCGGATCAAACTAAAAGGTCCAAAAGTCCGAACCAAACAAGGCAGGTGTGTTTGGTGAATTGGCTGAGTTTATGAAAGATAGTCATGTTAGGGCCCTTTCACAATATTCATACTCTCTCTCTAGTCTCTTAAGTTGGTGAGTAAAATGTTTTCAAGGCCTAGTGGAAAAAAAATAAGAAGTAAGATCGCAGGTTCCTTTAAAAAACCCTTAATTTTAAGCGTCTTTTAAACTAAAAAATATTTCTTCACTGCAGGGCCCCGTTCTGGGTACGTGGATAACAAGAGTGTTGATGATTTGAAGAGTCTGGATGTTTTTGATTTTTCAAAGCTGATATTAAATCTATCTTGAACTGTTGTCATAGCAACATGTCCTTAAACCCAGACCTGCAAAAGTGCAGTTTATTGACAGTTAGCTGGATCATAACAAAGACGTTTTAGAGGGAACCACAATCACGAATGATTTTAGAAGAGAACATGCCGGTTTTTGAGAAATCTCTACGATCTGTTGGTGTAACGATCACAATCAATTATATTATTTACTTATACATGATCAAATACACAACAAAATACACAAAAAAACATGAAGCATGTGACTCAAAGTGAAGAAAACATCAGATCTGTGTGGAGGATGAGGAGGCTGTAACGTTCCTCACATTAACACATGAAACTAACAGAAATGTTCCATCATTTTCTCCATGTGGTTTTCCAACGTTTGAGCTTTGACTGGAGCTCTTTTAATGACATCATCTTGTCCTCTTCTTCTGTGGTGGTTTAATGGCACCGAGTGGAGAGTTAGCAACACCAGCTGTTTACTAGTGCTGAACCACTGGACATAAAATCAGGTGCAGCAGAATCGTCCAATACGATCGTGAGGGTGCAAAGACCGACCTTCTTTGAAGCGAGGTAAGCCATTCCTCTGGCCACCTGGTACGCAGCGGACACCAGCTCCCTGATCTCCAAACTGCCCAGAGAAGCCTGCCGGGATCCGCTCCAGTACTCCAACCCGATCGGTCGACGAGCCCGGAGATACTCCCTCAGATTACCCTGCGAGGCGTACTCCACCACCACGTACAGAGGGCCTGAAGGGGACACACAGGAGGTGGAGGTGTCGTCTTTAAACGTCTGTACAACACACATCACTACTGATAGGAATTACACACAACGTACACACTCACCGTCCTGAGTGCAGGCTCCCAGCAGGTTGATGATGTTCTTGTGTTTGCCGATCATCTTCATCATTTCCATTTCAGAGATCAGGTCGGACAGATCCTTCTCTGTGGCGTCGGCTGCACACAACAAGTTCGGACGATTGTTTTATATGGAACATTTTAAAGTTGGATAAACTAAAAGGTGGATCAGATCTTCCTGATCTCCTTAATTATTATCATACTGACGAAATCTGGAGTAAAAATTAGAAAAACACTGAATGTGGAGAAAGAATCTGATGCAAAGGTCCAGATTTTACTCCAAAGAGCTATTTACACAATCTTTGATTTAGAGAAAAGTCAACGAATGATCTGCATCCACTAATTAAATATTTTTGGAAAGACTATAACACAAGTAATGTTAAATATCAAATTAAAAGTAAAGGCCACGATAAGATGGGAAGAAGATGTAGGTGAGCACGGGGGGGCGAGATATGTGGAACAACACAATATACAGATGCGCTTCATTTAGTCATATTTTTGGTTTTGCCCAACTTTGAAGGCAAAATAATGAAGGAAATTAAAAGAATATTAGAGAGCCTCTGGTGCTGGATGTAGATTTGTTTTATTTTGGAGAATGGCAACAGAAATTCAGTGTATAAATGATATTTTTCAAGGATTAATAACGTAATTATGGTTTAAATTGTAATTTCTTTCCATCCACACCTGGAAAGAAACAAGCGTGGAGCGAGTAACACTCAAGTTAACATGGAACTTAAAGGAAGACGGGGGAAATGGTTTCATTATGAAAAATAAACATTAATAAACAGAATTATCAGGTCTTAAGAATGTGTATCACCTCCATCACCTTTTCTTTGTTCATGTTGTTGTCTGTTTTATTTTTACTGTCATCTTGACAAATAAATAAAAGAAATAAGTATAATTATGTTAGATTACATTTCTTCTCATAATATTCAAGTTCAAACTCTGTAGAGATGTTTTTTAGTAATCCATGACACTAGTCCTTTAGTTTAGAAAGCAGCTCTCACCTTTGAGCATCTTCACGGCCACCTTCGTGAGGCGGGTGGGTTTATTTCTGTCGATCCCGACAGCCTCCGCCAGAACCACCTGACCGAAACAGCCTTCTCCCAGAGGCTTCCCCAGAGTCAGCCTGAGGACAACACACAGCAGACATGTTACTGACCAGTCAGTAAGTTCAATACAAAAAACTGCAAAACATGCCTACACACACATACAAACAGAAGTTCTTTGAAATCACAGTGAGAGTGAAAAGATGAAATAGGAGGGAATATTAAGAAGCCGTCACACAGAAATCAACAAAGGATGACTGGACTGCAGTTGTCAACTAAATAAACGGAGAAACTGACCTTTATCTTAAACATACTATAAGATGTAATCCATTACATGTCACTGAAAGACCCTTTACCTGTAAAAGTACAATGTTGCCCATGTCAACCCCTTTTGGGAGCGTGAAACGATAATTTTCGATCTGTGTGTGAGGAGCGCTAACAAATCGCTTTTGTGAAACGGGCCCAGTTGGACCCGTCAGGAGCCCTGCCTCAAAGAAACGCAGTCCCCTCATTTATCTGAATGGAGCCAGTCTGTCGGTGCAGCGGGGACACCAACAAACCGGGATCTGGCAAAAAATCTGCAGGATCGTCTTGTAAAGGAGTTGAGGCTGGCTCCACTTCTGCTGCAACATGATATCATTCAGCAAGACCCTGCACTGGCAGATTATTTTTGTAACATCATTTTTCTACTGTTTACCTCGCGATCATCATGACTAAAGGTAAAATCCTCTCCTCTCCAGAGATGTGAAGTCCTGTCTCAGAGTATTATAAACCTCTGTGCAGTGTTTTGGTGTCTGATAAACCTAAAAAAACATCAGCTCACCTGTACCTGAACCAACACGGCCCCACCCTGTTTTTAATGCAGACTGTTTCCCCTCTGAATGCCCTTTAACAGATCCATGAGTTTCAAGGTTTATCAGACACCAAAACTCTGCACAGAGGTTTAAAACATTATGAGACAGGATTTTACAACTTAATTCTTTTATATTTTGGTGCGATGAAGTTTAATCGTAGAAATACAGCTCTTCATTAAAAACAGCGAGGTTGATTTATATATATGATCCAGAAAGTCCTGATTGTGTAACAGATCCAACTTTAGTTTGAAGATTTATCAGATGCCAAAACACTGCACAGAGATTTATAATACTATGAGACAGCGTTTTAAAACTCTGTAAATCATTTTATCTTTCGTCATGACGATTGCAATGCAAACAGTAGAAATACGGTGTTCACATTATCTCCCAGGAATGTGATTTTCTTAATTCGACTGACCACCACAGCACCTCGACGGAAGACGTTGCGGCAAAAGTTGAGTCAGGTTCAACTTTTTTGCTGGATGAGTTGTTTCGGTGTCTGAACCCGACTTCATGCAGAGTGAAACAAGACTCTTGTTCTGTTCTGTACTTTAAGGAAGCTGCGAGGTCGAGGACGGCCACACAAGTAGGAATGAAATTAGAAGGTGTCAGAAACTGTTCTGTGGGTTTCTGACGATCGACTGGCTGCACTTTTATAGCCACTTGGTAGACAGATATAATTCGTCATGAGGTAACAACAGAAAACAGGACTAAATAAAGGGTGTAGCCTTTAGTGTGGGTTGGGACTGCAGCAAATCAAAAGACTCTCTCAATGTGGTGGCTTGAGAAATAAAGAATCAGTTTATGATCCAGTGTAACAGAAACACAGGAATGCAGATCAGAAAGAAGCAGTGAGACAGGTTGTCGTACCTGTCGCGAGGCAGCTCCCACGCGGGATCATAGGGAAGTTCGTACTCTGACACTCCTGCCAGGATGGTGGTGGCCGCGCTGGAGAGACGAGACTGACGCATCAAACACATCCCCGACTGGAGGGAGGACGAGGACTCGACGGACACCTGCAGACGGAGAAGCTGTGAGTCTATTTGAACTTACGCAACAAGGAGGAGCTCCGACTCCGTTGTTCTGACTTTTAACTTCCTTACATCTGCTGCTTTTGTTCACCTCGTACACCCTGACACCCGGGTGCTGCACCATCACCATCAACTTATTTATTCATAGTAGCAGAGAGACAACAGCGCCATCAAACAGGAAAATATTACCTGCTATCACTTGCATCCACTGTACTGTGAATAAAAAATATATAGAAAAATATTAGAAAAACTCTGCTTTTCTGCTGTCGTCAGGTCACATGACCTCCTCATAAATGTGGATGTCTGTTCCCAACTTTGAGAGATGTTCAGCAGGCTGTGTGGTCGGAGCCGAGACTGTCGACTCGTATTTACTACAGCCAGCGACAGGAAGTTAAAAGACAGAACAGGAAACTGAACAAACTGGTGCAGTCAACACGAGCCAGAGAGACAGACGCGTTACCTGTCTCCTCAGAGGAATGCTCTTGGCTAATTTCTGGACGGCTAACTGGCTGTTGAAGTCGCTCTTCTTTGGGGCGCAGCAGAGTCTGCAGATGACTGCTGTGGCTGCGAGGATGATGATGATGAAAAACCCAAGGCAGTAGATGAAGATCTCCAAGTACGTCTGGGAGGGCAGCGGGGAGGGGGGCAGGTCTGAGGGGAGAGAAATTAGAGCACAAACATCAGCAGACAGCCAAATCTTCAGAGTCACAGCAATGTCGTAGATCATCTCTGGCAGGACAAACTGCAGTTTCTGAATATCGTAACACACCATCGACCACAGTGAGCCATGCAGAGTGATGGGAGACTCCGATGGAGTTTCCTGCCAGGCAGGTGTACTCTCCAGCATCGTTCAGAGTTACGTTCCTCAGAGTCAAAACCTCCATTTCTTTATCTGTTGTGTTCAAACCTGCAGTCTGGGAGAAAGAGAGACATGAAATAGAAATTAAAGAAAACGTGTGTATGTGGATGTTGGTGGCGGTAACGAGCGAAGAATGCGTCAACAAAAGCAAAGAAGAAGAGGATTGCACGACAGTAAACATGGATGCAAACATGCCCGAGCTATACAGCTGAGCAGAAAAGAAGCAGGATTTTGGATAGTTGGTCTTAACAGGCAGAAACACAAACAATCTGACATTTACTGACATTTATGGTTATGAAATGAGTAAATAACTGAGATTCTGTTTTAAACTCGCTCTTTTATCATCCAATCACCAGACATTCATTGTATTCAGCCTTTCTTGTGACGGGAAAAGGAACATAATAATACGTGCGAGGCTCCTGGCTGCATGCCCGACACAACAAACCACTCTGGCTGAGTGTCTTTCATCATGAGTCCACAATACATCACAGATGTGGCTTTACCCTGCTCTGTCAGAGAGATATGAAACCAGTGTCATGCAATATAAAGACTGGCTGAACCACCACTAGTGAAGGTTAGAACAAATACACATCACTTTTATGTCAGTGACTCACAGCAGACCTCTTACATGTCGTCATACAGTTACTGTAGCTCACTGTGCTTTCCTTTAAACTTAAAGTGTTATCACGTTTTCAAATAATACTCAGGCACCAGCTATACTTACATCCATCTCTAAGTTGCAGCATTAAAACTTCAGAGATATCTTAGCTTGTAAAGACTTTAAATGAGTTGCTCTGAAACTGTAGAACCGTCCAATCAAACAAACAAAATCAACAAGAAGTCGCTGCAGCACCACAAGCTGTAACATAACCTCCAAAAAACAGTTTTAGGGGCCAAATGATATATTAAATTTATGACTTTGTTTTATTCATATATCCATACATGGACAGCAGTGGTCGAACGACAGGAAAGCAGAGAAAAACATATTTCTACCACATAAAAACCTTGTTTAATTTCACTTTTTTTCTTGTGAATTACTGAATATTTTTACCTAATTTTACAAGAAAAAAAACACTCTTCACGTGAACTACTTGCAGCTTTAGAGCGAGAGGGAAACATTCGGCCTGACAGACCTTATTTAATCATTTAGGCGTTATCGTTTTGTAATTTAAGGTTTATTGTTATTCTGTAAAATGTGATTTATGACACTGAACTAAATCTTCCCAGTTTCTTTCAAATCTGTGATGATGGTTAATTAAGGTTATTGTTGACACTCATCATAGTTTTGGAAGTGTTCAAACTAACTCTCGATCGAGTGTCAGGTCAGACTTGTTCGCCAGATTTCACATTACCTCTGATACTCTTAACAAGCTAACGTTTTGTCCGTTCAGTTAACTACACGACACTTTAGAGCTGAAACGATCGTTGATTCATCAATTAGTCGTTCCACAGAAAATTAATCGGCAACTATTCTAATACTTGATTGTTTAATTCAAGTGCCAAAAACTCTCTACTTCCAGCTTTTCAATTGTGAGGATTTGCTGCTCTTCTCTGTTTCATATCACAGAAACTGAATGATGAGCATTTTTATGACAAGTTAGAGACCAAAAAAGTACTCAATTATTTAAGAAAATAATCAGCAGGTTAATTACAAAAGAAAATAAGTATTAGTTGCAGCTCTACAACAGTTACACCTGTCACTTACTGGGTGTAAATCTGTGATGTGTGAATCTAAACTAGTTAGTCAACACTTGAACAGGTGGTGACTTGAACACACAAACCTTGAGGACGAGGACGTACGGGTGTCCGTCTGGTCCCTCTCTGCTGCCGTTGACCGTGATGTGTTTGAGCCACTGGATGTGAGGCTGCGGGTCGCTGAACACTCGACACACAAACTCCACGTTACCACCAACAACTGCAGTTTGGTTCGCCGGCAGACCCGCCTGCAGGATCGGCCTGTGAGGAGAACGCTCTGGAACAGAAACCCAGCAACACATTCATTTACCAGTCTTAGAGGAAGTCCACAGTAAGACAGTTAAATTGAAAAAACACATATTTTTCTCTCTGTCCACACCGAGCCGGTGTTCTTCATTCAAACAGAGCTGTTTCCAAACTGTCTGCAGAGTGTAAATCTCACAGTACAAGTGTTAGATCAGTCATAAAAGAATATAAATAAACAAATAAACAAATAAACCACAGCGCAGTATTGAGCTGTCTGACAACAGAAACAGTTAAATATGTAAATGAGAACAACAAAGTAAAAAACTAGAGATTTTCCTGTCGTTCAGTGTGGACAGAGATCTTTATGAAAAGGACCTGGAAATCGCACAGATCGGTATTCTTACCAACTACATCCAGCAGGTAGGTGTGTTTGAGACTCCCGTATTCATTCTCCACCACACAGGTGTAGTTCCCTTTATCAGATGGAACCACTGACTCCATTATGAGAGTCCACATGTGGTCTCTGATCTGAAAGATTGAGGACAGAATATTAAACGAAACAACTGGTTGGACGTCTGCTGTTTTCTCTGTACATGAACGGTCAGAAACACACCTTGAACCCTCCGATTCTTTGGTCCTTCCTGAACACTCTCCCGTTCTTGTACCAGCGCAGGGAGGGGACGGGGTTTCCAGTTGCTTGGCATCGAAACTTGACAGTCCTACTGGCAGGAACGGCGTGGAGCTGCTTCTCCATCTTCTCTGGCATCACCCACTGCGGCGCCAACGCTAACGAGGAGACGCGGCGTGGTAAACATCATGATTACAATCATTTGTGTTTGCACTGATTCATGTTTTTAACACAAAAACAAAGGAAGAGAGAGAGAACAAAAGTTTGAGGCTTACACTGGAGCTTTTCATTGCTTGTTGACAATTCATTGGACAGTTTATTTTCCTCTGAGGATGACTCATCGTCTTCTTCGTCTTCAGAGGATTTTACTGCGTCGGCTGCAAAAGAAGTTGGACGTTTAAAAGCTGCTCAGAAACCTGTGCTGATGTGTGCACACAGGATTTTAAGGCTTCTTACTGGGAGCCTCAGATGTTCCCTCCAACAGACAATGAAAACAGATTGTGGATTAACCTCCGACCTCTGACCCCCGCTCAGTGAAAAGGGTCGCTGTGAATGAGGCTTTAAGCCTTCCTCCTCAACGAGCGGGGCAGACAGGAGCTGTCGCCACAGCACAGTACTCCACCCGACCACTTCCGAAACTTCAGAGACCTCCCCCCTATCTGCCCCGGCCATTAACAGCATGCAAACAACACACCTCCCTGCGGTCTTTCCCTGCTAAGGGACTGTACCAAAACTACTGGACTCGGGGGAGGGGGGCTGAACCTTACAGAGTTATTAATATTTCCTTTGAACCCTCTTTGACTTATTGAAAAACTACAACACCCCCCCCCCTAATATCTTGAAATAATAAGACAATGTTAAATATGTACAATTTGTTTCATCATTAATAACTAAAAGAATCAAAGCACGTGAAAATGTGCCAACAGCTGCAAGCGCTCGCATTCAAAGTGGAATTAGCAATTACCAGGGCTGCAACTAATGATTATATACAGATGGGTGACAAATTAAAGCCTGAATCCTCGACCCCTACAGTGAGGGGATCCAGTGGCTCTGTTATGCTGTGGGGGGCATTTTGCTGGCATGGTTTGGGTCCACTTGTCCCCTTAAAGGGAAGGGTCACTGCAGATCAATACAAAGTTGTTCTGAGTGATCACCTTTATCCTGTGATGNAGGTTACAATAATATAAAATACAGAAAAGCAGCAAATCATCACATTGGAAAAGACTTAAACTAATTTTCTCTTGTTCGACTTATTAATCACTTGACTAATCGTTTCATCCATATGGCAAACAAAATGGTGAATATTCCAGCAACTCTCTATTTCTGACTTCTGAATAAATAAATAAATAAATAAATAAATAAATGGCAGCTCTGTAGTTGCTGTTGGTAGCTATAACTATTGGATGGATTTTGATGAAATGTGGTTCAGACCTTCATGTCCCCCTCAGGATGAACTGTAATAACTTTGGTGATCCTCTGACTTTCCATCTAGCGCCATCATCAGGTCAACATGTTAATGTGTCCAATACTTTGGTTTATGACCAAATACCTGCAGCACTAATGACTTTCCCATTTAAAAAGATTCAGCGTATTCTGTGTTTCTCCAGCTGACATATTGGTCCCATTAGCGAGTGATTGATACAGGGACAATAAAGCCCTGACAGAGCGCCAGGACTGTTTCGTTATGTTTTATGACCCATTGCCCCACAGTAAAGCCCTAAATTTGTAACCATGCGATCCCTTTTTTTTTTTAATAATATAACTTTGTGGTGAGGAAAAACATAAAAGACTCTCCTCTGCTCTCCCTTAAGCAAAAACAAAAAGAAACACACAACCTTCCCCCGTAATAATTCTCCATGTTTCTTTCTAAAGTCGTGGTGAAGATGAACGGGAGAAGCCCTCCGTACAAAAACAACCCACTGAGACACACGTAAAGCTGGGAATCCCTGTAAAACCTTGTGTTGTGGTGCTGAAAATACAGATTATGGCAAACGTGCAGTTTCTGTTTAACACATCAAACAGTTTATAAAAAGAGCAGTGAGCCTGGTTAGATGGGGCTGGGCTTTAGAGATGCTTTTTTACAAGAACTGAGTAGAGTTCGTGGCACTTACAGGAATATTTTACATTTAACTGGTTTTATCCTCAGTCTCAGAGAGTGTGGAGAGTGTAAGGGAGGGAAGTGGTTTGACTTCACAAGACTAAACCTTCATTTGAGAGAATACAACTGAGAGAGGTGGGAAATTGAAAGCAGGCTTTGTTTATGAAAGGAGGCTGCAGCAGAGAGGCTAAATTTGATGTGTTCTTGACTGAGAGAAAAACAAGAATTTATGGGCTCAAAAACAACAGTATCACATAGACTCGCACTCAGCTGGAGTCCAGATGGTTGGAACCAAAAAGACAAACACACACACAGAGGTATATACATGCATATACACACAAACACAAATACTGGCAGGAAGGAGAATGAGTGTTTTCTGAAAGGGGTTTCTTGTGTTTCTGTGCGAGAGAGTCTGAGCGGCCATAGCGCACCAGACTGTGTGCATCTGTTACTGTGTCTGGACAGGATACACAGACCATAACCAGCACCCCGAGAGCCAAGCCTCGGTTACACCATGAAAAATCCCTTTAACCAGTTTCAGATGCCTCAAAGCCAAAAACAGCCAAACCTTGAAAAAGTCACTTTCCTATTAAAGAAATTCGCTCATTGGAAAGTTTTATAACCTTTTTTATACAATACAAAGTCTAAAACCCCACGACCACAGCAGGAACCAGACATGAAAGAGCCCTCAAACAAAAGAGAGGGGGAAAGGCCCCGAACAACACACACCAGTTACGACGAGGCTTAAACACACCAGCAGCACCACGAACTGATTTTACATCTGTGTGCAGGCACGCACCGAACAGAAGGACCGAACAATGTTTTTATCTCGAAATCATTATTAGAAAAATCTTTCAGTTCACAGATAATCACATCATTAACGGAGAAAGTTCAAGTTTAAGCTGTTCCAGCTGAAACGATGAGTTAATTAAGTGTTCAGTCGACTGACAGAACGTTAACCAGCAACTATTTTAATAATCAATTAATCCTAAATAAAAAAAAAAACAGTTTTCAAAAGAGAGAATTTCCTGCTTTTCTGTGTCATTTATCATTTAAACTGAATATCTTTAAAGTTTTGGACTTTGGGCATTTTTTTTTACTATTTTTTGACAATTTATAGATTAAACAGTGAATCAGTTACTTGAGGATCAGCAGACTAATCATTAATGAAAATAACTGGAATGTAACTAAGTATATCTACTCAAGTACTGCACCTTTTACTTACATAGCATAGTGAACTAACAGAGTATTTTTACAGTGTGGTATTAGTACTTTGACATAAGTAAAGGATCTGAATACTTCCTCCACCTCAGTTGATTTCACCTGTCAGCGGTAGTTAATTTGTTTGCCAAACAACAAAAGAAACCTTGTCTGTTGTCTGGTTAATAACATGCTCTCTGATGATGGTTTTGTGTAACTTTAATGTTTAAAGAAATAAAGAGTTGCTGTTGAACAGAATGTGTATTTTTGTACACAAACGATCCAAAGTGACGTCTTCAAATATCTTGTTTGATCAAAACACAAAGATATTCAGTTTAATATCAAGAAAAGCAACAAAACTGAATGTTTGAGAAGCAGGAACCAAGAATTTATTATCAAAATAGTTGCAGATCATTTTCTGTCGATCGACTAATCGATTAATCGTGTCAGCACTAGTCTGACGTCCTAGTTTGAACCCTGAGAAGACTGAAACAACAAGCAACAGCTATATGTGATCTGATTCTGTTCATGTAGAAACAAGACAGGTTTGTGATTACGCTTTGGTACAAATAATCCAGTCTTGTTTAAGACTACGTAGAGGCCTGGAGTTTCATCTAATTTAAAGAAAATAATCAATTTAAGCCACAGTATTGATCAGAAAAACCACATTTAGATATTCTCCTGTAATCGTTCAGCTCTTCTGAACAGACGAAAGACTTCAGACATCTGTGGACTGTCTTACCTGTGTCTGTGTCCTCTGTGGCCGGTCTGGACCGAGCCTGAGGAAACTGGTCCAGCAGAACCAGCAGGATGCAGGACAGCAGCAGCAGGGAGCAGCGGGGGGAAGACATCGTGTCCTAACACCATCAACTTACTGTGACTTCCAGTCCGGGAACACACTGCAGGGAGAGCGGAGAGACAATGAAATTAGATCCACAAGAAGACGAGACGCTCACAATAATTACAGCTTTTTCCGTGGTTTAGGCAATTTACTGCAAACTGTGTTTACTTTACATTACTGACGACCATTTTCCAAAGCATACCATCAGTTTCAACACTGATTTCCTCCCTTCAAGGCAGCCAGTGGTTCCCATTCATTTCACAGAAGTACAGCTGCAACTAATGATTATCTTTACTGATCAATCAGCCGATTATTGTTTCAATTAAAGGAGAAGTCTGGTTATATTCTATATTTTTCTTCTTGTCAACAAATCTCATGAGCAGACTCAAACCAGCAGTGAGTGTATCTACTATTGTGTTTGTATCACAGCCTGATTCTTCCTCTGAGCCATAAAAACTATTAAAACTCATCACTGAGCCACACTGTTGCCCTGGGTGACATGTTCCTTCATCACCATGAACACACACACTGTAGTTTATTTTGACTCAGTCCCACATACACGTCCTGCTGCCCCAAATACTCACTAGAGCACCAAATGTGGATTCATCCGCCACTGAAAATAGTCCCCAACAATTTCCACTTATATGAAAATTGATATTTTGATATTTTATAGAAAAAAAACTATGTGACGTCTTCAAATGTCTTGTTTTGTTTGACCAACAGTCCAAACACCAAAGATCTTCAGTTTAATATCATATTTGACAAAGCAAAGAACTCAGATTTCAGAAGCTGGAACCATCAAATGTTTTGGCATTTTTGCTTAAAAAAAAAAAAGACTGAAACGATTAATCAACTATCAAGATATTTCCACAGAGCAGCTCCTCAGTGTGTGAGTATGAAGTGTTGCTGAAAAATAATGTCCAGCTGATGGATGGATATCTGTGGATAAATACTGGTTCATTGTATTAAATTAAAGAGATTTGGGTGGTTCTACATTCAGTGCAGTAAGTTTAGGCATCGCTCCAGTTGAGGTGACGTATTAGCAGCATTTCATACAGTACAATAACAGAAAGAAATCTGCTATCCAGAGCTGCTAGAAGACAGAAAGCTCATTGTCTCACTTCCACGTTCACTATTTTCAAACCCATCTCCAGCTGCTGTGGACAGCATCACTCTTTTATTTCTCAAAGATCAATCATTCTCTGGTTTCAGCTTCTTCACAGTGATCATTTTCAGCTTTTCTCTGATTTGTATCATTTTAAATTGATTATCTTTATATTTTGGACGCTGTTTGGACAGGAGAGCAAGAGAAATTGTGATTTTTCACAATTTTCTGACATTTGAAAGACTAAACATTGAATTGCTTGATCAGAAAAATGATCAAAACTCTAATCGTCTTACTCCTAAGCCTCAAATATTAGAGCATCCGTGAATACACCAGTCTCTGCTCGCTGTGATAATAACTGACAAGACAAATAAAGACAACAATTTGTTCTCTCAATGGACACCAGTGGCTGCTGGGAAAATTACTGGTACTAAAACAGACAAAACCACCGGCGTGGAAATGGGAACAACTCGTCTGCAATCCGCTCGATACGCTCTGATACTCCACAGTGTTTTCTCCTCACACTCCTGCAGCTGTTTCTCTGAGCAGGTGAAGACACAGTGACGTGGACCCGTCACCCTTTGACACCCGGAGTCACCCCCCCACCCGTCAGCTCACCTGTGACTACTAAATATCTGTCAAGTGTCAAACTAAACAGTGCAGCTGTGAATCACACGCAGACAGATCTGCACGCTGCCTAAAACAAACAGACACCACCACCATTTGCTGCATGTGTCACCATGAAGGTGTGAAACGCTGCTCCTGCTCCTGCTCCTGCTCCTGCTCCTGCTCCTGCTCCTGCTCCTGCTCCTCCTCCTCCTCCTCCTCCTCCTCCTCCTCCTCCTCTGGTAATACATTATCTTGGTACAGGGGTTGAGGAGAGACAAATCCAATAGCCTGACCAATACTGGAGTTTTGAGGCTGGTAACCCAAATGCATTAATAATATATCAGTGAAAGTGTTTTTTTTCCCCATAATCACATAACTAAGGCTGCACTTAATGATCGTTTTCGTCATCAGTTAATCTGCTGATTATTTCCTCGATTAATTGTTTTACTTTAAATCATGAAAAAATGTTCAAGTACAAGGTGACGTCTTCAAATGTCTCGTTTTGTCCGA
>NTHP01000871.1:126021-146042 GCA_003416845.1 Oplegnathus fasciatus | reverse complement strand
GTAGTGTGGTAGAAGATCCAAGCTCATCTGGCCCAAGCGAAGATTTTTCTCCCACAGTCATTCTAGCTTTCAGTGTCATTACAACACATAAAGCATTTTACAAATAAACCCATATGAATACATCATACATTTCAAGCCATCATAATATCTAGCCTTTGATTTTCCCTCAACCTGTACAGCAAGAAACTGTCACGACCACTCCTTCGTGGCGCCTGGCCACCTGGTGTTTTGTCATCTCTCTGTCTGTCTGGTGTGAATGATGTGTGCTTGTTTTGTTTTCGTCCCTCTGTCCTCTCGTTCCCCTTCCCCCCGGGCCCTATCTCTCTCTCTCTCTCTCTACACACTCGCGCGCTCCATCTGCAATCAGCACACCTGCCGGTCATCAAGCCTCCTCGCTTCACTAAAAGAACCCAGCACCAACAGCCAGTCCCTGCCAGATGTTGTGCCTCGATGGTTTGTCTTTGTGCACAAGTCTAGCTCTTTAACGCCAGTTTTGCCTGTAGCTCAACTCTGCCTGTTTACTTGCCAGCCTGCTTCTGCCACTCACCTGTTATTCCTGTTTCCAGGATTCCTGTCAGCAAAAACCGCCAAGCCAGCCAACTCTATCTGCCAGCCCCTCACTGCCCCGGATTCCCCACCAAACCTTTTCCCCAGACATCTCCTCCGCTGCCATCCAGCTTCACCCTACTTACAATAAAGGACTCAGTTTTTCACCCACTAACCTTGTTTGTGTCTGCATTTGGGTTCAGCCTAGATTCGTGACAGTAACGATTCCAGACTTGCTTAAATTTCCCTTTTGTATTGTTCATTCTAGCTATTGAGTAAACAAATATCTGTACTGAGACGAAAAACAACTAGTTATCCATCTATAAAAAAAATCCTCTCTGCCGGGCATCCTACTGGCCAATGTGCAGGCATTGGATAGTAAGCTGGACGGCCTCCGTGCCCACATCAATTTCCAACGGGATATCAGGAAGTGTGATGTCCTTTGTTTCACCTAAACTAAATCTAAAAAGCTTGAATGGACAGCACCATTCAACCAAGGGGAAGACATTGTGTTCCTGTTCACGGACATCAAACTGCCAGTCGCGGTGGACTGGGTGATGATGCAGTCCGGCGGTTCTTTGACGTCATGCAGCTCGTCGGGACTCGCAGGCAGGCCGAGGGCTTCGTCTACCGGCTGGAGCTCAACAAGCACTGGCGCCAAGAGGGCATCGCCAGAGCTTCCATGCGACAGCGACTGCCTGGTGTTTGTTTTCTTCCTGCTGTGGTCGAGAAGAAGATAACGGATACACCAGGCCAGCACTGAGAGGCTCAGGAAGAGCTTCTACCCTCAGGCCCTCAAGTTACTACTATAGTTAACATCATTATTTATTATGTATTTCTATTCTTTATTCTTTCTACATTTTACACCTATTTTTATTGCATAATCAAAGGAGCTAACAGTCACACTATGATTATACCCGGCATGATTATATGTGACAAATAAAACTTAAACTTCAACTAGAAATATACTTGGCCACTTCCAGCATGACAATAGAGGTACATAAAGAGAAACCTGTGACCAGAGATGGACGCAAAATAACCTCAAGAATGTTGCAAGACAGACACGAGGTTGAGACTGGTACGAAATAAAGATGCCGTCAGATTCATGCAGCCACTGAGAGGAACACCAGCCTATTGGGAGAAAACAACAAGAGATCTGTTTGCCATGATAAGACAGTTGGGAACTCCTACATTCTTTTGTAGACTTTCAACAGCTGAAATGTGTTGGCCTGAGGTGACTGATGCAATAAAAACTCAGCAGGGTGAGGAAGTTAACTTTGATGAGCTCAACTGGTCCACAAAGTGTGACATATTGCGAAGCAATCCTGTGACAACAATGCGCATGTTTGACAAACGTGTTGAGGCTTTATACAGACATTTAATCTTGTCTCCTGCAGAACCCCTTGGCAAAGTTGTTGACTATTTTTACTGAGTAGAGTTTCAGCACAGAGGAAGCCCACACATACACTGCCTCACATGGGTAGAAGGTGCACCTGTGTTTGAAGAAGATAGCGATCAGACTGTGTGTGATTTTGTTTCGTAATATATCACAGCTCAGCTACCTGACCCACATACATAACCTGAACTGTATAAGAAAGTCATAGAAGTGCAAATATACAACAAAAACTGCTCACGGACATGTTTCAAAAGTGTGAGCTCTGGATGTCATTTTGGATTTCCCAAGCCACCCTCCAGAGAGACAATGATAACAAGACCTGAAGAAGGTGATAATTCACTGGAACTGGAAATGGCAAAGTCAAAGTTCAGACCACTGAACCTGCTGCTGAATGAACCTGAAACTGCCTCCCTGAGTTTAGAACAGCTCCTGTCTCGATGTAATTTAACACTCAGTGAGTATGAGCGATACCCGCACATGATGAACCGATCCAGCAGTGATACTGAAGCGTGATCCAAAGGACTGCTGGGTAAATGGATACAACTCTTATCTACTCGATGCCTGGAATGCTAACATTGACATGCAGTTCATACTGAATTATTACAGTTTAATACATTACATCTGCACATATATGCAAAAGTGAAAAGTCTGTAAGTGAGTATCTCAAAATACTCATTCAGAACTGCAACAGAGACAATGTCAATGAATGTGATGAAATGAGGGAAATCATGCAGGCATATTCCAAAAAGAGAGAGGTCAGTGCTCAGGAGTGTGTGACTCGTGCATGTGGTATTAACAAGCTTTCACACGGTGTCGTATTCATACCAACAGATGACAACCCAGTGAAAATGAGTCGTCCCCTGTCATACCTAGAGAACACAACACCAGAAAGTGTAAATATGTGGAGGACGTCTTTGACAGACAAATACAAAGCCAGACCTGAAAGAGTTTGAGGAGATGTGCTTGGGTGTCAAAGCCCCTTTTTGCTCATGTGGATGCGAGACTCAAACAGATCAAAGGCAGTCAGAGACCCTTTGGAGGAATGTCAGTAATTGCTGTTGGAGACTTTTATCAGCTACCACCAGTACAACAGTCAAAGACCCTCCAAGTGTGTGACCCATCTGAGATTGACCTATGGCAGGAACACTTTCAGATGATCAATCTGACTGAGATTATGCGTCAGAAGGATGATGTTGCCTTTGCAGAGATGTTGTACCGGATCCGTGTGAAAGAAAAGTCAGATGAGTTGTCTGAAGCAGACAGAGCTTTGCTGTCACAGGCCGTCACTGAACCAGCACTTTGTCCAACTGATGTCCTGCACATTTTTGCAACTAATAAACAAGTAGATTCACACAACTCAGCAACATTGGCTCTGCTCCATTCTCATGTCACCCTCATTGATGCAGATGACTATAAAAAGGATCCACATTCTGGAAGAATGGCACGACAAGCCAAACCATTTAAAGGAGGCAAAAATGAGTTAGATATAGTTCAGATACAGTTCAGATACACTGAACGTTGCTGAGGGTGCTCGTGTCATGCTCACCAGAAACATAAACCACTTTCAAGTGCTTGAAAAACAGTGTGTACATAATGTAAGTTTATAATGTGAGTTTTTGGCTCTGAAAGTTGTAGCCCCAGTGAGTGCATTGATTGCAGCTGTATACAGAGCCCCAGAGTACAGTGTGAGATCTTTCCTGTCAAACCTGGGAAAACTTTTGGACTAATTGGATCATCATTGTCTGTGGCGACTTTCACAAGAATCTCTTATCCAATGCAAGTAAGCCGATACTGGAGCTGTTTCAGTCCAGGGGATATGCACCACTCATCACTGCTGCAACCACAGATAAGAACACACTGCTGGACCTCATTTTCATCTCTCGACCACAGCAATGTCTCCACTTTGGTGTACTGAAAATCTGCTACAGTTATCACAATCCTGTGATACTATACTGTGTAATGTCCTCTAACAGCTCACAAAGAAGTCAGCTGAGTTTTAAAGATAAAAAAAAAATGCAAAAGGACTTGTGACTAAACTTAAACTAATATTTTCAATGCAGAGATTAAGAAAATATTTTATTAAAACGTGCAAAAAAGGCACAGCATAAAAGTGTGCCACAAAGTATAGACTAATTGAGAAGAACAAAAGCAAGTGATAGGTGTACTACTAACAGTTTGATTTAAAAGACTAAATTGTTGAAAGGTGCAATGATGGAACCAAAGAGAGTATATTGTGATGACTATGTTTACTGAGAATGATGTAGAGAATGTGACAGACCACATACTTAAATTACAAATATAATAGTCCACAACTATCCAGAGTAGGTTTATCCTCTGTGCCGCCTGGCTTCAGCACCTAGTCAGGCTGCCCCAGTCTCTTGTATTGACTGCTGTAATGTGAAAAAAAAACTGTTTCAGCAGCTATATACACTCACAGCTGCCAACATTTACTATAGCACAAATACATCAGAAAATATGTGTTCTAGATGTAACACATGTAACACATCCCGTGGAGAAGTGCAAAGAGAGAGAGAGAGAAACACGCACAAGAAAACATTAAAACTGCTGAACTATTTCATTGCAAATCCACAAATCAGTTATGAGAATGGGGTGGGATCGCATTATCATGTCTTTCAAGATTATTGCAATCAAATAAAAAATGTTGGGTTTTTTTTTTTTTTAAAAAGCAGAAGACAACCATTCATTAATTTTTCCAACTGAAAAATAAACATTGATGCCATTGCCATTAATTGTTGACTGCATGACCTGTGCTAGAACAACATCTTTTGAATAGATATGGTGATAAACTATAATTTACAACATAGTGCATTACTATAAAATCTAACAGAAACTCAAGTTTTTCTTTTGCCAACCAGATATAATTACAATCAATAAATGGAAATTGATTTTTATAGAATGGAACTGCTGTCATGTTTCAAGCAAAGTATTATGTACACTGAAATAGTATATTGCATCAAAATTCACTATGGACAACTACAAACATTCTCTGCCTTGGCTTTAAATGCAAACCACCACCAGAGCTAAGGCAAGCATTATTGATATATTATCTCTGCTTTCCTCCATATTTTTTTTGTTCACCCCTCCTCTCTCCCTCACGTGCTGCTCATTTCCTGTCAGCTAATTCATATCAAATATGAACTACCACTGCAGTTTCATATATTTGTACATATTTACATTTACAACATTTACAATTTATTATTCAAAATAAATAGAAAAATCATGACATTTTAATTCATTGACTGACTTTAAATCTGACTTTCTTCTCATCTGTTTAGATGATATAAACTGTTTTGGTATACAGGCCTACTGTATATTCCTTTGGTATATATTTGGTATATATAATAGATAAATAGATAGCTCTTTATTTATCCCCATGGGGAAATTTCGGTCTCACAGCAGCAGATATATGTAAAGGAATAGCAAAGTAATAATAAATACGGAATAGATAAGGAATACAATAAATAGCAATAAAAATACTAAACATAGTAACAAAAATATGTAAGATATATATGCAATGTTATATAAGATATTAACATGAAGAGGATTGTTTGCTGCAACAGCACATCAGCATGTAGTTTTGTAGCTTCTATTGATGGCAAAACTTCTCTTTAGCTTGTCATCACACACACAACTGAATCCACTTTTCCCCTTTATTGTTCAAGGGGATAAATCTGGTTAATGTTGTGAAACAGTCGCAGTTTGGTTAGATTTTGGAAAAGATCATGGTTTGGGTTAAAAAAATAAGACAGTAAATGTTGACTTTTGGTTTCACGCGGGACACGAACAGCAGTCTCCTGGGTGAATGTCCTGACACCCAGACCTCCTCCCTAGGGTTTCTGGCAACCGCAGAAAGGCTGCTGGCTGAAAGCCTTGAAGGCAAACTTCTCCCACGCCACATGCATGGAGATTGGAATGTCTAGCTAGTAAACAAATGCACTAGACTAATTAGACTAGCTACCCTGACTGACCTCATGCATGCTAGTAGCCACGTAGCCAAAGTTAGTTTAAGGTTCGCTGTCTGTCAGCAGCAGCTTCATTGCTTCTAAACAGAACTGGCAAATATTCACCTGTGAATTGCTAAAGAATATCTACAGTTCCTTCATTTGTAATGAATAACTCCATGACACATACCTAAATCCAGACTGCTCTCCGTCTTCCTTGTCTGTGTTTATCTTTTAGCAGCACCAGAGAAATATTTACACTTTCAAGGCGCCATCTCGCACTTTAGCAGCATAATGATTGATTGAGTTGCTGCAGCACCTGTGCCAATCAAATCCATCCACTGACATGATTGACATGGGCCCCCCCTGGGTCAGAGAGATGTTGATTGGCTTGACATGATCTATCCATGGAGGAAGGAGGGGCCCTGTACTGGGTCAGAGCCATTGATTGGCTTTATATCTCCCAGCAATAAAAAAAAAAACACAATTGCATATTCAGCATATAGGGCGGGCCGGCACTGGCTACAGAGGTGTATATATGGGGCAGTATCACTAAAAGCATTAGAACTTCTTTAAAGTACAAGGAGTGATATGGCGGACATAGGTCCCATTTATATCTGGCATTAAAATGTGATCTGATTATGCCAGGTGTAAATACAACAGAACACATTCCCATGGAATACGATTGGATCAGTCAGACCAGAATTCAATGTTTCTCCCTAGTGAGTAAAAGTCCTAATAAGTAAACTTGCCAGCTTTGCAAAGCAAAATTACCTTGGTTCCCATAATGTTTGTGTGTTGCTCTCTTGATCATAACTCAGTGCTTTCTTTGATTAAAATAAAACACATCTAGGTTATGAAATTGATTATGTACATAACACAGTTTCCTTCAACACAGGCTCGCATTGTGATCGGATCTTGGCCAGGTGTAAATGCAATCTGTAAAGCATGACCTAGGGGTGGACAGTATAAGCGAAGAAAGTACATCGGTATGAATTTGCCCTACAATATGTATTAACATCCTTTTCTCCCGGCTGCGGTCAAGAAGAAGATGCTGGATACACCAGGCCAGCACTGAGAGGCTCAGGAAGAGCTTCTGTCCTCAGGCCACTAGGATCCTGAATGAGGACACTGCCTAAGGATTGCCCTAAAACTATTTTTAATCAATTATTATTCAAAGTTACTATAATTAACATTACTATCTATTACTTACTGTATTCTTATTCTATTTTACACTTATTTTTTATTGCATATTTAAAGGAGCTAACGGTCACACATTTCACTATGATTATACCCTGTATGATTATATGTGAAAACTAAACTTGAACTTGAATTTTGACTATACTGTGCTGACCGGTAGAGCCCTCATTTTGCTTGACCAAAAAAAAAGTCCCAAGATTCGTCGTTATCAGCCTGCACCAGTGAATCTTCTGGAAAACGTTGAGAGCTTTGTTTGGATAATGAAGAAAAGGCTGTTTGTGCTGCACCATGGATGTATTATAGGCAGATAATTATAGGCTCTTATAGCCTAATATATCCATGCGCTGTAGGGTTGGGCCAACTGCCGATGGCTGACAGTCACAGACCACTGAGCCCTCTACCATTGTGACATCGTGATTTAAAAGCATATTATAATAGCTCCTTGTGCCTGATTTACTAAAAGAAAAACAGCTTTAATCACACTATTTACCCCCAGTGAAAGCAGGTTTTAATTTAGGCGCAAACATAAAAATTATTTTTCAATCTACCTGGTTTGTGCCTGCCTTAGTAAATCAGGGGGTGAGTCTTCATTTCTATCGCATCACCATGTCTCACCCTGCACATTTAACTGAGAATATTTAATGTTCAGGAAAAATATAATCAATTAATTATTAATATTGTAATAGAGGAAACTCTTGCTGATTTATTGTCACATCCTGGCTGTTAAAATCCAAATTTACCTGGGTGGACTTCAGCAACTTCAAATAATGAATTACTATACCGTGATATATATATACTGTTACCGTCCGTGCTTCAAATTATACCGTGATATAAATTTTAGGCCATACAGAGCACGACCACATTCTGAATAGAAAAATCTGCCCAACAAGTTGAAAGGTCACCTAACTACAGATGCCATCATCAAGACAACATACTGAGATACAGATCACATGTTAATACCAGGTGGAAATGGGGCCATGAATTCCAGGCAACAGGTATTTAGGAGTTTGGCATGGGAGTGAGGGGGCATAGACAATAGCACAGTGATCTGATGAATTAATGCCACTAATGTGGAGAATCCGGATAGGGAGGCCTAACGTTAGAATTAGATCAAGGTTATGACCATGCAGATGCGTAACTGGATGGGCAGCAAATATGAATGTTGAGATCACCTAGTATTAAAAGATGATGCAATATTTATCCCTTTCAATTTCAGTATCAATAACAACAATTTCCAAATCTGTGTCTGCTTGTAATGTTACCAGTCCTACCACCAAGCGTCACTATGCACATTCACGTTTGTGCCATCAACAAATAAAGATGAGGAAAAGAAAATGTGATTTTTCTTTATAGATTCTACCAGCCCTTATTTCCTGGGGCTCATTGAGATGTTCCAGATTAAGTAAATTATGACAGGCAGAGCACTGTTCTAGTTAACAATGTTATTAAAGGATTTTGTCTGAAATTCGACAGAAAATTCTGCAGCACCATCACCGAGCTAACTTTCTTATGTTTCTGAATCTTTCCCCACTGAAAGTTTTGAGTGGCTTCTTCTAAACCTACTCTGGCTTATGTTTCATACACGTCATTTCCTTTGTGGTGTACATAGGTGCCTGTAATGATTGTGTAGACACTTGATCCAGCACCTGGTGGGTGAGCCAGTTAGACAGAGGATACCACAGTCTCCCATCATTGCCCTAAGATTATCTATCTTGCTCTCCAATGACTAGATGGCCAAAAGTAGGACATGGACATGGATGGTGGCCTGGGCTTTATTTCAGAAGACCCCAAGTCCACCGTCCTCCCCGCCTAGTGTCCTACATCTTCTTTGTATCTGTTGACTTAGAAAAATTCATTGAAGTTTTGGGCTGCAACTAAGACAGTCCTGTCACCATAGCACTACGAAACTCCCTTCCTCCTGCCATACAGGTTTTCAAGGGTCAACTAAAACACACTTTTAATCAATGGCCTTTAACTGTGCCTAACCTAACCAGCACCAGCATTTCTTCAAAAGCCTCTGTAGGAACTGACTTTTCTATTTGGACTGTAAAGCACTTTGAATCCACTGTGTTGTGTATGAAGTGCTCTAAGTTGCATTTTAAACATTAAATGTTTTCATTATGCTCCACACAGTTCCCATTCTATCCTTTTTATTCTAGGTTCACCTTGTTTATGTTTCCTTTCGAAATAATTCATGTTTGGTCTAGGTCTGAGGACCAGTACTTAAATCAAGTAAATTAATGGTGAATAATATGGCACAGATGGAACAATGGTTTGAGTTTAAGCAGCAATATGGTGATAAGTGATGAGTGATATTCTGGTTTTATTTGTCTGATTGTGTGTTTTTTCATGGGAGGTGAATTCACTCTGCGTTCCAGGTTGTGATGTGCTGGCAAATGGCTAACATTTAATTCACATCTACACTATTATTTCTATATTCTGCCAGCATAAAATATCCTCAGGTAATTTTGGAAAGTCAAGTTAGCGTTGTCAAATATTCACAGTGAGCGAGTGAAGTTGAAGAGACAGGAGGGAAAACTGTGGAAGGTTTTTGGGAAGCTTGGTTGAGTTTAAAAAGATGATGTTATGTAAGGGTCAGGTGGAAAAACTTGGATGTTCTTTTACTTCAGGCACATTTCTACACCTCAAAGTTCGGCTCAAAACATGGAAGGCTTAGAAACACCCTGGGGTTTGTTCTGCACGTGACGCAACAGTTACTGCCTGGCTCCTGCTTTCCCTGTTCTTTTAAAATACACACACACATACACATATGTTGTGTTTCTAGGAGGACATTACATTGGAGACTTACCCGAACTATAACCACTGCTTGCCTAACCCTAACCCTTACCCCCTGAGCTAACCATACCCCAACCTTAAACCAAGTCTTCACCCTAAAATTTAATGATTTTGGTTATGGTGACTTACAGATTGTTCCCAAAAGGAAGGCGAGTCCCCACAATATGACTGTGTAAACAGATTTATGTCCCCACAACATGAGTAATACATATCACACAAACATACATTTACATGTAAGGGGTGATGGTGCTCTAGGCTGACTGAGAACAGAAGATAAGCTTGATGTATTTTTGTAGTATTTAAGTTGTCACTAACATTTTCTGAAAGATCTCATACTTTCTTGCAGTGTTTTTGTGCCTCCTGGTTTCTGAGACAGAGTTTTTTTTTTCCAGTCTTCTTAATGTTTAGTATAATCACGTGTCAATGTGGTGTAGCAGTCTGTTGTGACAGGAAGGTGAGGACAGGATTTAAGCAGCTCTTTTCATCTCAGGCATAAACAAAATGCAGCAGTTTAAATCCACCAGCACTTTAGAGGTGTGCTCCACCAAAGAAATATTGGTAACACTTCATTTTAGTGGTCCGCAAATTTCATGATAAGTAGGTGATAATTAACAAGTAATGTACTTGGAATTTCTTTGAAAATACACCAAAATTTAACGGAAATGACCAAAACACCAACATTTCCAGGAAAGTAATACGCAGTTACAAACGCTTTATTTCCAGGTCTGTGTTTCCTGGTAAGTAGGCAAGATGATAATTAACAAGTAATTTTGTTGAAATTTCTTGGAAATTATAACCAAATAGTTGTATAATTATGTTCTATTTCCCAATTATATAGTTCTACCAAGTTAATTTATACCATAATTAGGTACTAGGCTCACATGCAAAATACAGAGAAATTATATACCTTTGTAATTAGGCCTACAGGCTTTTACATGGACATTATATCATAGACAGGGTCATTTTTGATATTCACTAATAGCGGGGCTCCAAGTTGTCCTTACCTGCTTGTGATAGGCAATGAGTGTAGGCCCATGGCAAAACAGAATCTGGGGGTAAACAACTCATAGCCTTACCAGGCACAGTAGTTGACAGCCATGTTGTCAATGATGGAATAGGTCTAGGCTTGGTGTTTCACTTGAGTAGCTGAGGGTTGAGCTCAGCCCGTTTACATGCATGATCTTATAGAGATAACCTGGCAAGTACATAAAATAGGACTGACATTTTATTTATATTTTCTATCTAATTTTTAATCAGTGTTCTTTCCCTTTACTCAGACTGATTATATATTTTCCAGAGATCAGGTCAGTAATTTAAAATAAAGTGATACCATTTACTTAACACACAGACCTCATTTATATCTAATATTCAAGTCAGGGCAGCAGGGGGTGAATTGTAACTGCTTACCTTGTGTGTAACTTCTGAATAACAGGTGTGTAACTGAATTGTTATAGCTTAATTTCCAACTAGTTTCTGCCTAACCTCTGCAGACCAATAAATTGAAGTACATTTTTAACCATTTACATTCTCACCAATTTCTGTATAATTTCAGCAGCTCAGTCCAAGTTAGTCTCATTCCTTGCTTGTTTATTGAGGCCTGATAATAACATCTTCACACCACTCAGTAAGTTAAATGTTACTTTTTATATTTTGAGACAATACATTAACAACTAAATTAATAACAGGAGAAAACAAAGAAATGAAAACACAGTATTTTTGTTTATAGTTTTATACCTTAAAGTTGTAATCTCGAAGATTTTCATTTCATTGTCTTTCGTGGCACCTATGGCAATAAGTGTTAATTGTGTTTTTGGACCTCATTTCAGTTTCATCGTCTGTAGTTGTCAATCTTTTCTTTGTTTGTTCGGCCATAATAACCTCGCAACACTAGCAGAGACCGGAAAAAACTGTACACTGCTTCACACAGGTGAGTTGAAGAGCGAGTGTGATGTGTTAAAAGTCTTGTTAAAAGCCTAACTGTGCCTTAGTGACTTGTGATTTTTCTGGGAGAGTTGCCACAGACACCCAGGTCGTAATACTGCAAGTGCAAGGGCTTTCACCAGTGGGCCATAAGCTCAATCACCATTGTGTTACCTCATTTGGCGATACATAATGACTTAACAGACATTTATTTAAATGAAAATCTTAGAAATTATATCTTTAAGCTCTATCTTTAAAAAGACGTCCAACTACTCCATCACAGTGTTTTTTGGCCAACCAGTGGACAACCAACTAATGAATCTGACCATGCTCCAAAAATTCAGTGCTGACGCCAACACATGGGAAGCATGGTTATCCAACAAAAGGTGGGCAAAATGACATAGGAAAACTAAAAAGAGACTACATTTATTTATTTATTTAGTCATTTATGACTAGCCTACGTCTCCATCTTTTTGTCATGCAAAAGAGAAAGCTGCCGGAGGCTAGTAGCCACCGTCCCTCACCATGGGTTACTCTCACCGTAAGCAGGTCTTTAGCACAGAGCAGGAATAGAGCTCAGATATAGCATCTGCCATGTACTATGGGCTGAGCCCCAAAGAGGTAGGCTAGTTAATAAGTTAAAAGAAATAAATAAAAACATTCATTCCAGAGTTGTATTTATTTATTTTAGACTCACTCAGTAGCTAGGCCTCCACAAGGAATCCATTTAATTTATCTAGTAACACAAATGAGTAAGTTCACAAATGAGTTCACTGTTAATACAACAACTAGCCTACACTTCAAACAATAGGTCAGTTGGTTTGAATCTTAAATGACTAAATAAATAAATGTTTACGTGTGTGTCGTGTAATAAACATGCATCAAACTGAACTACAGTGGAAACCGCTTATAGTTATCACGGTTACAGTGATCAACTGCTTATATGGATCAGAAAGCTTGGGACAGAATCATTCCTATAGAAATGCTGCTTAAATAATTCTCTTATAGTAATCAAGTAGTCTGATTTTTTTTTACTTCACGGTAACCTGTCTGCTTCCAGCTGGCTACCTCAGGCTGGTGCAGCGTGCACTTTGAAATCATGGCGATAAAAAACGTTGTCTCCTCGAAGCGTATGACAAACTGTCAAAAACGAGCCGCAGCAAAACTTGGTGTTCCTTGGGCTACCTTGTGTAGTCTACTCAAACAACAAGAAACAGTCATGGCTGCAAGTGATGGAGACAGAAAACATGCGCATGGGGAAAGCACCTGTGGTTGGAGCCGCCCTTATCAAGTGGATTGATAATGCCCAGTCACATTAATGCCCCCTAAATAGTGTACCCCAGTAAATAGCGAAGCTGTCGGTTTCATTACTTTATATTCATGTAATAAATATACAAATGTGAATTAGATGGTATGCATGAGAAATAAAGAAGAAGAAAAAAAATTCAGTTATAATAATATAGTGATAGTTATAGTAATTATAGTGATCAATTTGACCCGGACAGACGTGATCACTATAATAGGTTTCCACTGTATTAAAATGCTGCACGCGTAGGCAGACATAAATACTTAATTATCTTATGCATAAAACTTTTATTTTTTCTTTCGTTTTTTTATTTGACTATGCAGCATATAAAAATGATGATCCAGTCCATAACCAATCATTCCCATTCCTGTATTCCACTGAATAACATTTTTGTATTCAAATGGTCAAGTGTGTATATTTGTAAAATCTTAGTTTGCTCTATTTGTGGAATCAGCGAAGTGTATTTACACAAAGCTACACTAAGATTAAACTCAGTGAGCTATTATTAAAGTGACAGAAGGTAAAAGAAAAGAGAGTTTTCAGGTGTGCACTGTGTCCCTCTCCTCCCACTCTCTCTGACTTGAAAACCATTTAACCATCCACGGCCATCTTTAATTCACACTGCTATTATTATTATTGTGCTCTTCTGCTGAGAGTGTTTAATATCAGAAAAGTCTCATTATTCTGAGGCTGCACGCTGAGTAATTACAAATACAATGCGTTGGCGCCTGCTCTCCAGCCCCACACACCCACACCAACCCCCTCAACCAATTACCTTTTATTATAGTGCCGGTGTTGGTTATTTTGTAAATGAGAAACATACTCAGTAGACCGACATGGCCTCTAGCGTGTGTGGTCCGTGTGTGTGTGTGTGTGTGTGTGTGTGTGTGTGTTGGCAGTGGTGGTTATGGGGGTCTACACACACACAGCTTTTTTATTGCCTTTTGTTATTTACTCTGATATGTAGTTTATTGATGTCTTTGTTTGACCACTGGCATTTCATAAATCTCTCTCATCTTTTCTCTGCCACCATACAGCGGCTTTGCAGTCGTGTCACAATTCTCCACATCAGGCTCCATCATGGAGCTCCACTGGACTCAGTAGAAGTGTCTGTTTGTCATTAATATGTAAATCTCTGCCAACCAGGGGCCAGATGTTTAAAGGATACACAGGCACAAAAATAATGCAACCCTCATTACCACATATACTGTCAACTAGGGATTTATAAATAGAGGTCTGGTATTTATTAAAAAATGAACATGTGGTGAGATGCACACCATATGAATATGTAAATATGAGAATATGCATATACACCGTGTAGAGTGAGAAGGTTTTGTGGTATGGTGAAACCAACAGAAAAGTGGCAATAAGTGGAATTTAATTTGCAATATTATTCTTAGATAGCTATGGCATGGACATATGCTTAGAGGACAAGTTTGACATTTAGAGTTTGATAAGAAAATTGATGCCACTCACATTTCTATCCAGTATATATGAAGCTACAACCAGGCCTCTGTTAGCTTAGCTTAGCATAAAGACTGAAAGCAGGGGGAAAGAGCTGGCCTGCTTCTGTCCAAGGTTTTGTTCCTTATTGATTTTCAGAGACTAAAAATCTCTGCAAGTTGGTAGAAACCATCTTTATTTTGCAGGAGGCAGCTATCATGGAGGAATGTTATTATCAATAATAACATTTGGATTCAAGGATTATGTTGTCAATGACAGTAGTAAGAAGAGAACAGCGGTATGTAGCCTAAGGTCTGCAGCTCAAAATTCAGTGACAGGACCACCACAACATCCAACTTCATCCGTCACTACAAAACCAAACAAAGAAAGGTAGGCTATGTGGATGTGTCTTTTTAGCTAACTTATTGGCTGGTTAAGTTTTAACTATATGTTAGACTTGGCTTCAAATCGATTTTATTGAGAAGACATATCGTTAATGTAAAAAACAATTGGGGGACTGATTCAGGGCCAGATAACCACCAATCATAACAAAGGCATACATTTCATGGCTAAGGGTTAGTTTATAGCCTACCGATGCACAATTAATAATCAGAGGAGGTTTGCAAACATTTCATCTGAATACGTGATATTCCCATAATATTAGTTATTATCAGCCCTGTCAATCATCGTAAAGCAGCCTCCGGATCGAAATAAAACGAAGAGAGAAGAAATGAAGAATACCGAATTTGTTAACAATATTTAACACTTAACTTGCAACCTTTTTTTAGATTTCCCACGGTGAACGTTTTAATTTGACTCTCCATGAGCCCTGTAAACAGTGGTGGAAAGTAACTAAGTACATTTACTCAGGTAGGCAAAGTTAAGTACATTTTTTGAGGTACTTTTACTTGAGCATTTTCATTTTCTCCTATGTTATACTTCTGCTTCACTACATCTCAGAGCACAGAACAGAACACATTAATGATCAGTAATTATAATCCAATACTATAATACATATTATTCTGCATAACAAGTACTTTTACTCTTGGTACTTTAAGTATATTTTGATGCTAATACTTTTGTACTTCTATTTTAAAATTTTGAATGCAGGACTTTTACTTGTAACAGAGTATTTCTATACTGTGGTATTACTACATTTACTGAAGTAAAAGATCTGAGAACTTCTTCCACCTCTGCCTGTAAAATATGCCTATAATCATCTTTCGATACTATTTGGAGACCAACAGCAAATAAACGAAACATTTGGAAAAATCAGTCAGTGTTCCCTTAAGTGTGTTCTTTCATTTGGTAGAGGCATTTCTTCATCAAAGGCCATAAGACACAGATATGTTGGGTTTTAGCGTGCTTCTCCGTGTATCTCCCATATGCTTCAATAGAACTGCCACTACAGTCTGGCTACAAGCAGAGCATTACAACTTTGGTATTACGACATAATGACCCTTCCTTCGTTTATAGTTTCCTTTGGTTAGCAGTAGTGTCACGGTTGTCCCACTCCAACTTCCATGAGAATATTGGGCTGTGACCCACCCTCCTTATGATTCTAGCTTTAATTTGCTGTGAAATCTTGTCTACTTGTCTTGACAATTCCATGACTGCAGAGAAGAACAAAAATCACCTGTCCAAAATACACATGCCATTGCCAACCAGCTTATTAATAATAATTCTAATTCTAACAATAAATATTCTTATGTTAATATTATTAATAACAGTAATAATTCTAATGTTGAAAATAAAACTCATTTTCATGACCACTGTCTTTTAAGTGATTTAAATGTGGAAACTGGGGTAGATCAGAACTTCGTATGACTTGACTTGTGACTTACTTGACTTATAGCAGGGACTCGACTTGACTGGCTTGATGCTCACCACAATAACTTTGGACTTGCTTGAGACTTGAAGGTTAAAGTTGTCGTAGATAACTTGTATTAAAATGACTTCTTGTTATATTTGACTGTGAAAAAAATCATACTCCTCTGGCTCCACCTGCTGCCCCTAATGCCATTTGCAAGAATTCACCGCTCCCTAGTCAAAACAACCAATCACAGCCAGGAGAAGTATCTGACTGCGTGTCCTGCACACGCTGCGGGCAGCTCCCCTCTCCCACGCATGCACTCACTCCGACAAGCGCCGTATCTTTAGTGAGCAGACACAATGGCAGACAAACAACCACCGAACGACCACTTTCACAGCTTACACAACACAGACAAGTACACAGAAAAAGACCCATGAAGAAAAGCAAGCTAGAAAGAAAGAATTAGACTGAGCTACTCTGCGGGGAGGGGCTTTGGAGACGAGCTGGAGCGCCGCAGAGAGAGAGGGGGAGGGACCTGGAAGTTGTACTAGTTCAAATTTTCAAGCTAAGTCCACTCTCTTCTCAGTTCTAACGACTGCAGCTTTGAGACTTGAGACTTGCTTTTGACTTGCACATGTGACTTACTCCCACCTCTGTTCTGCACTACTTCATATTTCTTATGTATATCTATATGATATTATGTATATATCCTTTTTATGAGTTTTATAGTATATGTCACTTTATTCAGTTCTAAGGTGTACCTGCCAGCATCTGGCCAGGGACACCAGATGCTGTTTAAATTAACTCTGCAAACACCATTTTTGTGTTGCTCAATGAGATTGCCCCTGTCAAATAAACTAATAAATATCAATTCGATTGTTTGCCAATGTCATTGAGTGTGTATGATTTTTTGCAGTTTACACAGATCTAAAATATGCTAATCAAAGGTAGATTTATAAACTTTATTTTAATTGCTTTTGTGTGCTCAATTGTGCTCATTGTAGTTTCAGTAGTTAGATTAACCATAACTCAACTTTCAGGACAGATGGATATTCGCTTTGCCAAATTAGGTTGAGTCGTATGTACATGTATGTTCTGTGTGTACCTGCTCAGGAACTGCAGATGGAAATTAGCTAATGGCTAAATCTGGTATAAATCATCTCTTCTCATTTTGAGATTAATGTTTTTTGTGCATGGTCTTTGTTCAATAAAGAATAACAACCTTCCCAGATGGAAGCTATTGGCTGAGCTTGGTTGATTATTCTTGGTGGCAAGGCATTGATGGTTGTTCTCTTGCTTTCCAGAGTTGCTGCCAGGCACTTGAGGACTTGATTATGTCTCCAGGTGCAGTGACCTTGGGAGAGACTCACTTTGAACCCAGTGAGGATGTGCCTCAGTAAGGAAGTGCAGCTGGTGTTGAACACAGGGGGCATGATTGATCTTCGCCCGGAGATTGTTTGAGATTTTAAAGAGTAGGAAGGACATTGTAGGTTGCTCAAATGAGAAAACTTATCCTGCTTGTCTCCATCTCCCACAAGTTTTTCTACACTCTGCCAAGTCATCCACTGGCTTGCGACGCTGCCTTGGCACACCTTAATGACCGTCGGCGGACTTCAATAACCAACTTCCGTCGCTCTAGGTGTAACATATGCCTCTCGCATGTTACATTACATACATAATTTGAGCTTTAAATGGTTAAATGGTCTAATAGCAAAATCTTGTAATATACGGCAGTAATTTTACCTTTATTTGATAGTTGTAAGGTGTACATAAAATGAAGGAATTATTATTCTTTCACACTTAAATTGCATTTTTGAGGGGCTAGACATGCTCGAAAACTCACGAAACATGGCGCACACATCAGAAGTGGCGAAGTGGCCCCCTACAGAGGACCACAACTGGTACGTTTCACCTATATGGCTTAAATTTGGTAGCACAAGTATCATGTCCAGATGAACAAAAAAGCAAATTGGTGTCATGCTCTACACCCAACTGGAAGTCGGCCATTTTGAGTTTAGTGGTCATTTTTGGCCATTTAGAGGCTCCAACAAACTCCTCCAAGAGAATTAATCAGATCAACTTCAATAGGTAATAGTCATAGCGCCACCTACTGGCAACAAGAAATTACATGTTTTAGACTTTGATGTACTCCTCCTAGTGGGTTGACCAGATCCACATCAAATGTTGTCAGAAAGGCCTTATTTTTTATTGTGAAGATTGTTAGTTTTCATCCAATGGCATTGCCCTGGCAATGCAGTGAATTTCGATGTTTCGCCATGAAACAACAAGCTGTTGTAACTCAGCTGTGGTCAGATTTGTCCCAAATTTCACATGCTTGACAAGAGTCCAAGCCTGAAGACATCTACATGCCAAAATTCACTCATAGTCATAGCGCCACCTGCTGGCAACAGGAAGTTACAGGTGCTATATTTTAACATACTACTCCTAGCAGGTTAACCATATCCCCTTCAGATTTGGTGAGTGAAATCTTAAGACCTTAATGATGCTTTACTGTGAAGATTGTGAGTTTTCATGGAATGCTGTTGCCATGGCAATACATTTTCGGCGTGAAGTAGGAAGCTGTTTTTGAGAGGCTAGGGATGCTCTTAAACTCATGAAATTTAGTACACACATCACAAGTGGTGGGAGTTTTGATCTGATGTGGGTTTTTGGCTTGAATGTGGCAAATTGGCTCCATCGCACTCCCTACAAAATTTCAACAAAGTAGCCCTCGTGGTACGTTTCACCTAGATGTACGAAAATTGGTAGGCACATGTAACATCCCAAGACTTAAAAAAAAGTCTCTGGTGCCATGACCTAAACCCCACACAATTTATTTTGTGTATTTTTTGCCATTTACAGGGGTCATACTTTAACAAAATCCTCCTAGGAGGTTAATCCGATCCACCCCGAACTTTGTCAGCGTATATAAAACAGCTTACCGATGAAAAGTTGTTCAAATCTTGACTTTGCGCAGGAGTGCGAGGGCCTGTTCATCGCTGCTTGCAGCTTTAATTTCATATTTTTATGCTGTTATTTTATGTTTTAGATTTAATACTAGGTTATAGTATCCAAGGTAACGATGCAGCTATAAAAGCCCATCACCGGGGGAACAAATCAGACCGGGCTTGTATCCCCCAGGTGAGTGTTTGGCTGTTAAATGAAAACCTGCAAGAAGAAACCTGTAGATCCAGAAGTACATGTAAGAAATAATTAATCATTATTGAATCGATTTCGGAGCTGCTTGTGTCTCTTCGTTGGAGTCAACTAACTAACCAACTATCAGCCATTAGTCCAACACCATCATCAACACAATGCAATGACACTGTCAGCTGTTAATCTTACCACGGGGGTGTTATAAACTGTATATAAGTTAGATAGTATGGTATCTGGAGTTCCATATGTGGTATTTGGTGTTCTATATGGTTTACGTTAAGGGTACAGGTTGAACGGTCACATTCCATAAGAAAGTGGGCCTCTTGGTCCCTCTCGTTCTTCCTGATATTTCTCTCCTTAAATGGGATTGTTTTGGTCTATAGCTTACCTCATCTTTGCAATAGCAACTACCCTATATAACTGGGCAGACAAAGCCGTTCCGGCAGAGCGATCTATATTGGCTTCGGATCCTCTCACAGGCAA
>NTHP01000871.1:107130-125743 GCA_003416845.1 Oplegnathus fasciatus | reverse complement strand
ATATTGGCTTCGGATCCTCTCACAGGCAATCCATAGTGCTTGTTTTGATGCTGTGCTTTTTGTAATAAACCTTTTTATACAAGTAAGTCGGTGTCAGCGGAAATCTCTTCAACACATCTTCACATCATCGCTGCTTAATAAACAACAAGAGTCAAGAGTAGATTGACCCCCGTTACATAGGGAAGATGCCTTGTTCCAGCAAGGTTGTTTTTCACCATGCCCCAAGCCTCCTCTTCCCTGTTGAACTTGGTCCACAATGTCGCCGTGGTGGAGAGCAGATATTGTTTGCCGTGTTGCACTCTTCACAATCCACTTCCTTCCTGTTGCCAGAGTTGGGGCAGCAGCTCTGATCACTGAGTCCCTGGACTCTGACAGGATCATGTCAAGTCTCATCTTAGTGTAACGTTTCCACAGGTTTACCGCCCCCATCCCCCCACCCCCCACCACCAAGTCCCCGCACCTTTTAATACAGCCTCAGCTCCTTAGTGCCCCAGGGAAATCGCCTCATGCTGCCAAGCAGTCAACGTCCAGCCAGCAGGATCCCCCCAACTAAGCTCGCCACTTTTTATGACGTCAACAGCAGCGCGCCCATCTACCGTAATCTCCCTAGCCCCTGACCATACAGCGCAGCTCTGCATGCAGCCACACTCATAGTTGCAGCGCCTTACATTAGTGCACTTGAATTCCTCTCTCAGGCTAAAGAGAGGCAGATGGAGTAGTCCCTGACCATACAGGCCTATGCTGCTCAGGCAACAAGGAATACCTAACCATTTCCATGGTCATGGTGAAGGCCAGTGGGGAGACCTGCCATTTTCCAGGCAGTGCCATGTGGTGATAAAACCTGATGTGGTGAAACACCAAATGAGGGAATATGTTTTGGAAGAATGGTGGCGCATTGAAGATGTTCTGGCGGCACGTAGTGGCCCAACACCTTACTATGACACTTTATGTTGGCTTTTCTTTTAATTTGTCACTCGTCTGTTGTTCTTGACAAGATCTGTGATGGACTCTGGTATCCTGAAGAAGTCAAAGGAAGCCCAGAGAAAACTGTGAAGGACGGATCCAAAATCATTGGCAAGGTGGAGGAAAATAACATGGAGTTGTCTCAGTTCCCCCAGACCCTTTTACATTTCATCTCCTCATTCTCTCTTAGCAACTACCGGGGGTGAGGGAGGTCTTGTAATCAACATGCGCCACCACCATGGGTCTCACTCCTCATCTCCTGTAACATCATTGATCCCTATTTGACCCTCTGTCATCCCCCCAGGCTCGCCCCTTTTTCATCCCACCACTCCACCCCGCATTCATCCTTTCATCCCCGACCCACTTCAACACCCTAACAACAACTTACCTTCCATTCCAATAAACACATCTGCTTCTTTAAATGGTGTGGTCTTTATTGGTGAAAAGTCAAATTATCTAATTTTTAACGAAACATACTGTCAGCTTCACATTTCCCCTATTTAATATTTCCATGTTTAATTTCTCTGACTGATGAAATCTCCCTTTTCTTCATTCTGTTCCTCACTTTATATTTCTTTTTCTCTCTCAGACCCACAGCTGCACATGTTCTCTGTCTCTGTCTATGGAGCAGCTCATACATGATGCAGTTTGATCAGTAAGCTGCGTGGAGGTCTGAGAGTTGCTGCAGCTCCACCTATCACTCGGTCTGTTTCATTGCGCACACACACACACGCACACACACACACACAGCTGCTGCTCCAACACTATGCTGTTTGAAGATGAAATGACACTGATAGTGGCTGACAGAGAGGCATGTGGAGAGAAGGAAGAGAACAGTGAAGCAGGGTGAGCCTGTCCATATTCTCCATTTTTGTCCTCCTCTACCTACTGTTTCCCTCACTCAGTTTTAATTTTGCTTTGCTTGTATGAATGTATGGTAGCCACTGCTGCAAAAGAAATCAGGGACAAACTGTTAGACCATAATAAAATATAGGAAAAGGAAGGCAAAGACACACACCCCTACATCAGTGGAGCTGAGGTGGAAGAAGTGAACAGTTTTGGGTTCCTTGGAATCAGCATCACAGGGAACCTGTCAGGGTCATCACACATCTCCACCATGATAAAGAAAGCTTGGAAACTACTGTATTGTCAAAGAAAACTAAATTGACATGCCAAGTTCTTATTAACTTTTACAGAGGAGCAATAGAAAGCATCCTGACTGGAAACATCACAAACTAGCCTGGGGTGTGCACGGCCCAGGATAGGAGGGCTCTGCAACAGGTGATTAAAACTTCAGTGGTACTTATTTACCTAGCATCAGTGATATCAGTGAGGTGCCTATGCAGAGCACAAAGGATACTAAAAGACAATATCCAACCCAGCAACAGCCTGTTCATCCTGCTGCTGTCTGGGAAGTAGTACATAAGTATCTGCTGCCATACCACCAGACTACAGAGTAGCTTCTTTCCTCAGGCTGTGAGATTTCTCAACTCCACCTCATCCTCCGCACTCAACCATAATTAAATGACATGGGACTTTTCTTTTATGCTGGTTTTGCACATTACAATACTATTACCTTTTCGTATAATATACTGTATGTATATAAGTGACTGTATATATTGTCTTTATTCTGTTCTAATTTTTCAATAATTGTTAAGTATATGCTATGTGTGTGTAGGTAAAGGGGCTAGAACTTTCATTGTGCAACCCTGTGTTGTATAATGACAAAATACAGTAAATGAACCTTGAAAGCCTCAGAACAGTTACTGAATGGACCTTGCGGTGAGATATTGTCAGTTTATCCAAGTTAATGGATCCAAGGGCAGAAGAACAAGACACAATGTCTGAGTGCCACCTAGCCACCTAAGTCACATAACAGCAGCGAAAGCACAAGGACACGTGCTGATGGAGGTGGAAATTATAAATCACTTTGCTAATTTGAATCATTTTGGTGTGTTCTGTTCAATGATTTCTAGTCACTTATGACAGTTTTTTTGTGCTTCTGTCTTAGATTCTAGTTTAGGTTTGGAACCCATGCACCAGGAAGCATCAGTATGTTCAGAAACTTCAGATTTTCATAATTGTGAGTGTGTTTTTTAATAGTGGCATTAGCAAGCACAGGTAAGGTCACAGGGTCACTAATTAAGTCCAGTCAGTTCAACTTTGCTGTTCTTTTTGTTTGATGTTAAGTTACTGCCAAGGAAACTCAACACTTATACTACAGATCTTTCACACTAAAAGCATTAAAACACAAGGATTATGCCCCATGAGCTGCTAGATAAAAGGCTTTTAATGTGAAACCTCTATGCAGAAAGTGTTGAGTTTCATTTAAAGTAGCACAAGTGCTTTCTATTACTTTAATGTGCCAACATTCAAAATCTCAGCAAACACCAAGTGTATAAGAGTTAGCACAATTTACTACTTCCTGGTTAAAAGCTTCCACTTTCACTCAACATTAAACATAATGACATTTCCCAGTCCCACCAGTGACCTTTACTGTGTTGGAAATGACAATCCAATTAAAGAGCAATCAGCCACATCCATTAAATAGACCACTCTCCTAAGAAATCATTGACTCATTCTTATCATAAGCATAACTGGTGATTTTTATATCTATATATCTATTTAGCACAGTGACAGTAAATACTGCACTGATTATTAGATTATTATCAGATTTGGATTCAGGACCCACATAAAGCCACATGGTTTTTAATCATACCAAATTCATCTTTCCTTAGTCTAGCTAAGTGAAGTTGGTGCAGTTGATCGGTGCACCCCAAGCTATGAAAACAGGCCAGCATGCTTTGGCATGTTCAGCTGCTGAATGTCTGGCAGCGCTATTGAAAACCAAATGACTGTGTGTCCAGCATATAAATACTAGCAGGCTCTCCAGGGGAGGCTTATAATGAGACAGAGAAAAAATACTGAATGGATTATGAGTCATCTGATGCCAGAAAAAACTGATTAGTCTATATGGAACACTTAATTGAGAAATCACCTAACTTAAAAGGTATATAAAACACAAAAAGTGAATTTCTTGGTTAGTATTCTTCTAGAGTCCTCTGCGTCCGAACATCACCATCATCTGCACTGTATGGTCATCATCATCAAAACCAAAATTTGAGCATTGGGAAACTAAGTGAACATGGAGGTTTTGCATTTTATATTGTAACTATTTGATAGGTCCACACCGGTTCAAACTGAAACAAAATTTCCTTATAGCCCAGCAGGCTACAGTGAGATGAGACTACTATTTTTAAGATGGCAGTCGGCATGGAATCCACATTCATGTATGTTCCAACAGGTTTAATAGGGCTGACCAAAATCACCTGAAATCCGTATCATGATTAATGGTGTAGTATGATGATGATGATGATGAATTTTACATCTTTCACAGAAAAACTGACTTCTTGTTTCACATGACCTTTGGGTCACAAAACAGGCCCTGCCTCAAAGAGGAGACTAATGGAAAGTTTAGTGCCCTATGGCCATTTACAACAGGACAGGCCTTTCACCTAACCTAATAAACTGTCAAGACTCCCACATTCCAGGATATGGTCAGGAAGTTCAAAGCACACAGCACTGTGAACTCAGGAAACAAAGAAGAAAGAGACTGACTTTGCATTGTAGAATGAACTATACATTAAATAATGTTATGTTAATGAACGATATGGAAAAGTATGAAGTTATGAAGTAATTTAACCTGCTGATTTTGATGCAGGGACAATAGACCTTGAACGTAAGTGAACTGGTTACGAAAAAGATAAAAATGGGATGTCTGATCTTGTTAAGTAGCTAATGAAACAGGAAATGTTTGTGCTTGTTGTATCCCATTTACATACTGTGTACTTTACATTACTGTTGACCATTTTCCAAAGCCTACCCTAAAACTTTCAACTCTGTGCAAAATCATCTTGCACATAACTGAATTTTGGTTGAGTTAGGTGACAGCATGTCTTGATATACTTTTTTGTACAGCTTTAAATCTGTCACGTCACAAACTACATAATTGATCTCAGATGAGGTGTTACTGATTACTAGATTATTCCAGTTGAAGGTCACAACAAAGTCAAGGTGTGTCTAACCCTAACCTTGCTCAAACTTGACAATAGGGCTTAACAATAAATCAAAAATTTACCAATCAGACGTGATGACTCTTCAACGTAGTTTAAATAACATTGATAAGTGTATATTCATTTAACACACCCATTCACCATTGTGTACTGTGTGTCGAGTCAGCAAGTAGCAGTTTTTTTTAAGTATAAGCAACAATGTAGTATAGGCAGTGCAGCCAGTGCTCCACTGCACTGGAGCCCTTGGTTTTAGGCCCACACACAGACAGCCATGGCACAGCTCCCCTTTGCCAGTAAGTTAAGCCTCAACAGCAGTGCACACAAATAATATCATAACCTCACAATATACTGGGATTGTTACCATAGCAGTTTAAAACCTTCATGCATGTCTGTCATGGTTACTATTACATTCACAACTATATGTCACTACAAAACTGCAATCACATTTTCGGATGTCTCTGTTATATGTACAGTATATAGAACATATGAACAAATTAACTATGCAAATTATTCAATTAAATAATATGTAGGCGTATACTATTGTCCAAAATCTAGTGTATATTTCCCTATATAAATAAAAATGGACTATTTCATCATGTGACAGTTATGTTTGTGTTTGATCAGCAAATTTAATATCTAGTTAAGTGCAGCAAGCAGCAAAATGCCGGAAATACCTTTTTATTTATGGGTTTCAGAAGGGAAAGGAGAAAAAGGAGCTCGAGAATAAGTTTGCCAAGCTACCAAAATTGGAAGGCTTCTTTTAAAAATAGTTGCCTACCAGTGAAAAGTCTTGCTATACCTGGTCCCGGTAGCATTAGGAAGGATGAGGTCGAAGCATGCATCAGGTCATTGCCATCAGAACTACCAGCAGAGATGGGTCTCCAAACTTGCAAAGATACTTATTGTGGATCACTATTCAGTCATCTACATTCAGTGATGTTTGCACTGCCCTGCTATTGTTCATGAAGTTACCTGCCACAGCCACAGCACCAGAAAGATCCTTTTGAAAATTAAAACAAATTTAAAAACTACTTGCACCATGGCAGAGGAGAGATTGAATGGACTGGCTGTCCTATTAATATGGGACCACCAGAGACAGGGAGATTGATTTAAAGGACATTTTTAAGGGTTCTGCCCAGCACAAGGCTCATCGGATGCTATTTAAATAAAATTAGGCGAGTAGGCAGTAAGTTTGTTTGGGTAGGTGGTGTGTGTTCTGATCGGCTCCTGTGTCAGCCTGTTGTAACATACGCTGTGTGACTTGGGTCACATGCATGTTTTAAAATGTGAAATATTATTTTTCATAGTTATGTACCAAATCTAAGGAGAGTATAGTAGTAGTAGTGTGTGTGTGTGTGTGTGTGTGTGTGTGTGTGTGCATCTCAGGGTAAATAGGGCCCATAAATAAAATCTTGCACTGGGGTCTGTCATTACTAGCTGACGCCCTGCGTATAAGTGACCAAGTAACTAAAGCACAATTGAGACCAGAAAGTGGCTTTAACTCGAAAAGAGAAAATTATTAAAATGATTATTTGGGCACACTTCGGGTTTAGTAAACATGATACAGAACAAAAGATAAATGTAAATACTATCTGAAAATAGCAGTGTTATAATAGAAACACAGCTCCTTTGGCATCACTCAGTGAATGTCTTAAGAGACACAGACAGAATTTAACAGTGAACATACAGTACAGTAGGAGTTACAGTTTGCAACAAAATAAATTCTACAGAAACAGAACCATGCAGAGTTCCTGAGTGTAGTTTACCAGAAGCTGAGTATAGTGATGGGGGTTAGCCCCAAAGTTAGCTGCAACTTCAGCGCTGGAGCTGTAGAGGCTGTACTGAAGGCTGAAGCAGGTTGTTTCAGACACATCAGTCTGTTACATTCGTGTATATTGTTCTGCAGATGGACTGAGATTAACATAAGCCATTCAAATTTATTTATATTACTTATTTTGACAGTAAGGAGATGTGGAACATGAGCCACTTTCACTTATTCTACTTAAGTAAACAAAAACCTGAAAGGGTTCTTAACTAATATGTGTTGAACATGTTAAATGGATGTCAAATGTTACATAAATGTAAAAACAATTAATACGAGTCATGGTGCACAGGTGTATTTAATAAGATATTTCATTAACTGTTAACATTGTAGCAAGAATGGCTTTAAAGGGATATTAAAATATATAATAATTTCTAATTGGTACAAAAAAAGTACAGGGATTGCACTCAACTATTAATCTATCAGAAATAATCAGTATTTATACTAAGTTACAATTCATTAATTTAGTCTCAATCTAAAGGATGCTGCAGAGTTCTTGACTCGTGAACAATGACGTCATACTTCATACACACAAACCACATGATCAAATCAAAGGTTTATTAAACTACACACACAAGTTATAACTACTAAACATACAAATGAGAGAATAAATGCCATGAATATGGCGATGAATAATTAATTAATGAATGAGGACCATTTTATACCAGATAACGTGGAGAATGATTATCTTGACAAGATGTAATAATTTGTGGAAACACAGGAGACCGCTTAGTCGATGAAAACTTTAGCATTAACCAGTGAAAAGACCTTAATGCACTGTTCAGCAGCTGAGAGGTTGTTGAGAGGCACGAGAGACAAATTTTAAGCAATTCCATATCACTGCTAGATTGAAGGGAGATCCCACTTATGGCCTAGTGCTTCTTTAAATACTTTTAGTAATCTATTGCATCAACCCCAAGCACACGGAAAGGGAGGAAAATGCAGTTTCTTGTGTGGGCCTCTCAGCTGATATGTCTCTTTCTCTCTTGTGTGGAGCTCCCTGGAGCTCTTGGGCATTCTTGATTCCGCGTGGCAACTCGCTTGAGTTGGTCTCTCAGCAGGCAGCGGGATGATAACATCTTCACACAGAAAAGGTGCCAGTGTTTGCCAGAGTTTATCACAGTGCTGACTTTTCTAACTTTTGTCATGTTAGAAACACAGGTGTTAAGCAGCCAGACTGGAGCAGGTTTTTTATCAGAAGATTTCTTCCTTTCAAAGTCTGCTGGATGCCGGCCTTCAGCACGTCTGTTGTGGCTCAGGGCTTCAACTCAGTTCCTGGGACTGCCCACATACTGTAGGCAAAGGCTCAGAGTCTAAGAATAGAGAGCCAGCTTTTTGGTTCCTCTTGTTTTTGTAGTCTTCTGTAAATGGGGCAGTGTCAGATGTCAACAGCGCAAAACGTCCCACACCCTACACCTATCGTGTTTCTTTCTTTGTTCCAATTTCCTCTTTGTGAATAAAAGGTAACCCAGGTTCAAATGTCATAAATGGCAGTCATGTACAACATCTGATACACACATATGTACATACAGTGTATAAGTCTGTATATGCATATGTATACCTGTATGCACAGAAAATGAATTAGTAAAATATGTAAAAATTAAGATAAATAAAAAAAATTAAAATAAAAAAAAAGAGGAGGAGCAGACAGACAGGCACAGGCACCCTGGCCATCATTTATGAAACAAACGTACGACAGAAAACTGGGCGTACGGTCATTTCCACACAAAGCTCGGCATTTATCAATATGGATGTGAGTGGAGGCTACGATCAAATCTCACGTCAAGTCTCAACTCGTGTACGCACGTTTTCGAGTGAGTGTGGACTTGCGGTGCAGCGTAGTAAATCTGTCGGAGGATTGTTAAGACCATTCTGACGGGCATCTAAGCACATGCAGACACGTATTCATCATTTAAAAATATGTAGCCTGTGGCAAAATAACAACTATGTGTCATATATCCCTATAGGTATTTTCAAATTGTTTGCAATTTACGGGGTTAACAGTTTTTGATATAAGATCAATTTATAGACTATACATGTCACAGATGTATAAATTAAATATTCAAACATCAGCTGGAGTTTGATTGACCACGGCAACGCTGTTGACCGCAGCAGTGATTTCATTCCATACAGCATTCTTCCGACTTCCTTTGATGCCACTTTTCAGGCTGCCAAATAAAACTGGTTGTTTAATTGAACTTCTGACGTTAGCGTTTCCATTTCCAGGTCGGAGAAGTTCCTCTTTTTGGCCGGATTATGTTTCTCTCTGTCGTAAACTCTAGGGGCGAGGCGTCTAAACAGAGAGTATATAGGGGCATGATATTTAAATGACGATTGTTTTCAGCCGCCACATTTATCAACGTCTGATCATTCTTACGCTAGGATTGGCGAGATACGAACGTTTCATGAATCACACGTGAACCCTGTCGTAAGATGATTTCTGCACTCGGATCTGCGCTGGTTTCTATGCTAGATTGATAAATGAGGGCCCCTGTGTGTGTGCATGAGTCAGACTAGGCCTTTCAACTTATAGCATTTTGAGTTATTACAAGCTGTAATCAATTAATTTGTTATCTAACTACTTATTCACATTTCCTGTTTCATTAACTACTTAACATGCTGTGCCATGGCTGTCTGTGTATGGGCCTAAAACCAAGGGCTCCAGTGCAGTGGAGCACAGGCTGCACTGCCTATACTACACTGTTGCTTATACTTAAAAAAAACTGCTACTTGCTGACACGACACACAGTACACAATGGTGAATGGGTGTGTTAAATGAATATACACTTATCAACGTTGAAGAGTCATCACGTCTGATTGGTAAATTTTTGATTTATTGTTAAGCCCTATTGTCAAGTTTGAGCAAGGTTAGGGTTAGACACACCTTGACTTTGTTGTGACCTTCAACTGGAATAATCTAGTAATCAGTAACACCTCATCTGAGATCAATTATGTAGTTTGTGACGTGACAGATTTAAAGCTGTACAAAAAAGTATATCAAGACATGCTGTCACCTAACTCAACCAAAATTCAGTTATGTGCAAGATGATTTTGCACAGAGTTGAAAGTTTTAGGGTAGGCTTTGGAAAATGGTCAACAGTAATGTAAAGTACACAGTATGTAAATGAGATGCAACAAGCACAAACATTGCTAAGAGGAGCCCCTGGTTAATGGCTCTGAAACAGAAAAATGTTGGCTGAACAGCTACCGTGGTGTGATTGCACCAGTCTTTTTGCACCCCATCTGTATGTAGGCAGATGGCTGTGTGGGTGCTCAGGGGACAAATACCTAGATTGCAGGCTATGGATGGCTGGCAGTGCTAACTGGCAGATACACCAGTCTGCCAATCACTGACTAGTTCATCAAAGTCATCTCTGGAGCACACACCAGACTGAGCTTATCCAGAGGACTTTAACACAACTCCAACAGAGCAATGACGTAACTGGGATGTTTATGTGTTCTGTAGGAGTGGAGTTAGACTAAATGTTGGAAGAATTAATCATATAAAAAGTAAAAATTTCATTGTGAGTGAAAATCTGCATGAAAATATTTACTTCAAGGGACACCTCAACAATTTTACTTATCAAAGTCAGTTAACCAATCATAAACTAGTCAGTTTTATAATGTCTTCTGTGGCTCTAGAGGAGCTTTGTCAAGAGTTACCACCTGGAGGTGTGAAACGTGACATTTACCAGACAGGAAGGGTCTAATGAAGAGATGCTACTGAGATGCATTATGGGAAGTGTAGGATCCAGTGTTTTTTGAGCTCGACTCCAAAACGCTGAGTCAGATTAGTCCTCTGTCCTCTGTCTCTTGCACACCCCAACATCATGAAAGTGCAATACTAAATCAATGGAGTGCTCTTAAAGGTGTAGTCTGCGATTCTAATCCAAAACACTTTTTGTCAAATTCAGGTTATGTCTCCTCACGCCCCGCTAGCTGTCCGTTCTGTGTGTGCGCTGAAAAAACAGTCCGGTGTTCAAACACAGACCTGGCTCTGTAAACGGGAAACAAACAGAGCGACTCGGGTAGAGCCACTAACCCACGTTGTCAAATACCGACGCTTTAGCCACGTTTCCACTAAACACTTCGGTATNATATGTCACAACTCGTGCTCGTGCAAAGGACAAACTAATGCTGTGAGTTACTCGCGCAAGTTTGAAGGAGCACTGAAGGGAGGAGTGTATTTGTTTACCTGTTGAGTTCAAATATCAACAAGCTTTCTCCAGAATCATAGACTATACCTTTAAGTAAAAGTAAACAAGGATTATCAGTAAAAATGTCCATGTGTATCAGCATTTTAAGTATTTACTTTGAAGCCTAGTCCCTCTCAGAGTGTTAAATTGAAAGCTGAAGTGAAACTGCAACTTCCAGCTTCTGTTTCCTAGTATGAAAACCTTAATCAAAATCACATTGACATTAGTAATAAAACAAATAGTGAAAATCAATCTCAAAATCGAAAAATTTCACATAAGCCCCAAGATCTTTGCAGGTTAAACATCACCAGCTCAACAGAAGAGACCGACCAAGTGACCGCGGCTAGTTGAGACATAGCTGTAATAATAGCAGGACAGAGAGGGCCAAACACTGTGCATGTTTTTCCAGACAGCACAGATTTCGACTAAGAAGTTGGAAAGTTGACATTAGAGGAGACTCTGTATACTAACAAAGTAATCACTGTTTAATTTTGATATAAAGAATTGAACTTGACTATGATTTCAGCATAGATTTACAGTATGTTGCCATTTATGAATATGAATAATAAATCAAAAGACTGGCTCACTTTTTTAAGACTGATGAAAGAAACCCTCAAAGAGAGATAGGTGGATGAGTTACACAAGTTGGTGGAACAGAGGCTAGACAGAAGATAACGTCAGGACGTCTCTATTGTCAATGTGTAAACCTGTAAGCAATAATTTGATGTTGCGAGCAGTGTATGAAGCTGTATTGTGATCGAGAAATTTGTCTGTACACAACTTTTCACCATTGGAATCCATTATAATTAATGTCAATCCAAGGGGACAACAGCTGTGATACTGTGTGCACTTTTCAAAGGTGCAAGGGGTGGTCGCTGGACACGATATACGTTTTAATACGTTTTTAAAAATATAACAAAAAAAAAGGTAAAACTTAATTGGGCTCACACTGGGTCTCTCTAGGTCTGGGCTTCAATATTTTCAACCTGACCAAGTCTTTAATCCAGAGTTTAGCTCCATTTCAAAAATGTTTGCTGAGTTGTATGTGTCTGCAGGGGAACCTCAGAGAGGTTTATTTAACTGATGAATCCTGTGTGTTGGGCCCAGGCAATGTGAGCAAATCTTTTTCTCTCTGCATCACCAGAACACTTAATTAGCATGAAGGCAACAGGCAATCTTTCCATAAAGTATCCTCTTTGCAGAGGGAAGACTGAGTTGACATTATGTGTCCTATTCTCTGGTAGTAGAGGGATTGTTTTCACTTAGTGTGATTGCTTGGATCCTTTTTATTGTTCTTCTATGTCTTTTTTCGTAACTGTAACTCAGAAACCGTGTATGCTATATATACAGCTCATACATAAATACATGTGTAATGTATATAATGTATTTATAAGTTTCCTGCATTTTTATAAAATTTGTATACATTCTCTCCTTTAATCTGCTATTATTGAAACTTACACATTGGTACACATCTCCTACAGTTTCAAAGCTACCAAGATGATTGATATGTCAGATTGTGCATAATTCTTTGTAGCTGACTGCTATGACTGTTATTGATAATTGTTACTGCCACGGCTGGTGTAAACAGGGCAATAGGAATGGGACCTAAATGCAGATGAAGGATGCAGGGCTGGTGAAGATCAATTACATTACAAAAATAAGGTGCAAAGGCTTACAGGACCATGTAGCAGGCAAAGATTACTGCCAGAGAAGTAGTCCAAAACAGGCAAACAAATCCAACCAGGATCAGGCAGGAACCCAAGGTCCAAACAATCAGGCAGAACAGGCAGGCAGACACAGAATTGTACATCGCACACATATAACACCAGCCCTCTAAAACAAAATGGATGCTAATGCGTCTCTGCTATAAGTGTAAAGCTGAGACTGGCAATTACTTTCACTGTTTCTGGTCATGTGTGAAGCTGCAAATCTACTGGTCTGGTACTGTGAATGAACTGTGTGTTATTTTTGGTGTTCCAATAGAGTTAGAGCCTCTGTGCCTCCTTTTTGGTCTTCCAGATGGTCATATTATAAGTGTCAAACACAAGAGTTTATTGAATCTAGAAGAGTACAAAGTACAAAATAATCGTGGCACAATCTTATAATGGAGTGCATTCCCAGTGAATACATCTCATGTATGCCTCACTCCTCAGTGGATGCTTTGTATAAAGTTTGGGACCCTTAGAATATATTGGACCTATGCAGTCATCTTCCATATTGCAAGGGTTTCCTAAACCGGCCTAGCCTGTCTCTGTACCTTTTTCACTGCTGTTTTCCTGTAACCTTGCTATTTGTTTACAAGATGTTGCCTTTCTCTGTTGTCGGGGGTGGTGAGGGTTGGGGATGGATATAATGCCCACTGTTTTTATTTTATCTTTATTTTTATTTCTTATTCTTACCTACTCATTTTATTCGTCATGTCATGCCTGAGCTGTTTTGCTCTGTGTTGTACATGAAAAATGTAATACATATATCCCATACACATCCAATATATTCAGCCACTATATACTGTATGTACAAATTCCACTGATATTTTTAAACGAAAACTAAAAAAATAAGTTCATTATGATGACATATACAGTTTATGAGTTATGATGAGTTTTATAGTGCATAAAAGCCTGTAGAGGCCCACTTAGTCTCATTGTATTTATAACTCATGAACCTGTATACATTATAAACTCTTCACTTCTCTAGGTCGTCTTTGTCAAACATTTATCTGTTGTGGAGAGCTCTATACATAGAGGAAGTAGAGAGCAGAGCCCGGAGCTCCTTTGAGAGAACAGCACCTAGCCTCTGATTCAGGTACGTGGACAACACTCGGGTTAAAATAAAAGCCGTCACAGAAGATATCAACTCAGGGGACAGCAACATCAAGTTCATATGGGAGGACATCAGAGACAATAGTTTGACTTTCTTGGACTGTGCAGTTGACAAAACAACCGCTAAATGAGCATATGGCCTACAACAGGATGCTCAGTAGTCTACCTATGTCTGAAGGACAGGAGACACTCCTTTTGAGGAAAACAATGTGCATACATTGGACAGAGAAGACAGGTGGGTGGACAGAGAAGACAGGTGGGTGGACAGAGAAGACAGATGGGTGGACAGAGGAGTAAAGGAGGCCATCTTAGTCAACAGCCATTTCGAATGCGGTCCTGACATCTCTTCCCAGGCAGTTAAAGATCCATTCACATCTTGACTCATATGACTTTCACATGACAGCCAGGTGGACTAACAACCTACATGTGATCTCAACAACTCTCCTGGTGTAAACAACCCTACAGATGTTAAATGATCGGGACGTCAAGTCAGTCAGAACTGAAGAATCCTTTTTGATGAAAGACGAGACGTCTTCAAGAATCTAAAGCAAGTCCAATTGCCCTTGCCTTAGCTCTTCTGGATATACCACCTGGATGACTGAGAATCTTCACAGACAACCCCAAAGGCTCACTCAGTCATAGAGCGAGGACTAGCATGGTGTCTATTACAGCAGTCTTTGTTATACACTTCTACCACTGCTATGCTGATGAAACCCGACTATTCTTGTCATACATTGAGGCAGGAACCAGTGCTTTCCTGACAGATAACTAAGGGTGGATGTCATGCACCACCAAAGCTCAACCTGGACAAAACTGAGCTTGTGTTGGGAAAGGGTGTCTGCATTGAGACCTGCCCATGATGGATAGGACAATACTGTGGTGGTGGCAACTTGTGAGGAACATGAGTGTGGACAACCAATTGATGTTCTCTTTAAAGATGACATAAGTAGCCCACTCCTGAAGACTCCTCCTGTACCAGCTTTGCTAACGGCTTCATGTTGTGCAAGTCTGACCAATGATGTCTGCTGCAATTTTGTGTAAGATTAGGTGGGCAGTGGACTAACCTTGAATACTTGCTCCAATTGGTGTCCCCAGCCATGATCTGGGTGTTGGTGGACAGTGGTGGGTAAAATGCAGAAGGCTGCTCTATGGATCCCGTATGTTGATCTGAGTTCTGTTTTCATCCAGAAATAACTTCAGTGCTGGTGTGGTTGTGATGTGGTTGTGGTCAGTGTGGTATAAGGAGAATTTATTTAAAATGAAGAGAGAAGAAATAGCCAACTGACTTGTTGTTATTGTTGGCAATTTTCACACAGTATGATAATTACACAATTTATATTATGACTGCTGTCAGGCAAATCAAAGGAGGGCAGTAGCTCTATCGGTAGCTTAGATTTAATACAGGTTGAAACCTATCGAACAAAAACTAAACAAAAACTGAACATGAAAACCTTCATGAAGGTATTTTGACAAAAAAAAGACACAAGGCAAACAAAAGTGTAATCCAGCATACATAGTATTTGTATAGTGCATTTTTTAAAGTGTTGTTTAGGTGACATAGAACAAAGCAAAAGAACAGGTGACATGGAACAGAGCAACATTATGATGTTATAACATTCCGAGCTCTGCACACTGCTTAGTTGAAAAGGTTCTAAAACATCTACAGTTTCACATGTGAAGAGTCAAGACAGAGTATCTGACCAACAATAAGATTGGATTCAGCACAACCAAGAAAAAAGACCATGATGGACAAACAGAATAAGACAGGCACCTTTACTGTACCATCCAAACTAACTATTGTGTCACTAACACCACCTGCTGTGAGGAGCTCCAGGGCTGCTGATAGAGTAGAAAGGATGGAGTGGACGCCATATCCCACCTCCTATTACATCAGAGCCGAGCAGAGGAGGTACTACGGTGCCAGTAATGAAGTTCAGCACATGATGTGGGAGCCGTATCCTGCTGCTTACTTCACCAGAGCCAGATGGCACAGGTTCAACAAGCCCAAAAATCAGGGCATGACGGGGGGTTCACTCCCCTCCAGGAAACTACAGCCAGCAGCTGCTTCAAAAAACACTGCAGGAAACGTCCAAAACCACTTCGCCACCCACAACCGCACATCTGGAGCTACTGATCAGGTGGAGAAAATGGACTGGCAGTCATAAATCCTCCTTATTTAAAGAAATAAATAAATAAAGCTAATCAAAAAATCTAAGAAGTTCAAGGACTGGATTGACAGACCACATCTGATTTAAAGAGGTGTGGAGAAGAAAAATCCATCAAACCTCCATGCATCCTCTCCGTCCTGATCTTGACCACTCCTGGAAACCTCCCTGTGGAGGTTTTCCACACAAATCCAACTGGGAGGAAACACCAAGGCAGACCCAGTACAAGCTGGGGGGATTAATTATCCCATCTTGTATGGAAAAAGCTTTAGATCCTGTAGGAGGAGCTGGTGGATGTGACTGAGAAGAAGTACATTTGCCTGCTACCAATATGATCTTGATCTTGATGGATGGATTATAATCACAATGCTTCTAGAAAAAGGTGTTATGTTATGAGAATAAACTTGTGATTTTTATAAAAGTAATACTATGTGAATGAAGTTGTCATTTTATTAGAAAAGAAGAAAGTGAAAAATAACAAGAAAAATTGACTGAAAAATTCATGTGAAGCTTTTGAACTTATACATCAGTGGAAGTTTCACCAATAAGGAAATATTTAGTCATAAGCACCTCATTATAATATTCAGGACAGTGTCAATTGAACTTAATCAATACTTTTGCCTCCAATCCAACAAAATAATAATGATCAGGTAGTGTTGAGTTGCACAGTGATGCCATAAAAGGATTAAATGAGTGAGTGTTTTTTATTATTGTCATCCGACAATATTGTCATTATGACTGTGACAATTTTTCCTTTCCTTTTTATTTCCAGGTCAAAGGAACTAGGGGGTGTTATTGGACTGCACCCAGACCAAAAAACTCACCCTTGTTCCATACGTATCAAGGCTCAAAGTTCTTTTGTTTGTCATTATATAATGCAGGATTGTACAATGAAATGCAGTTGTAGCCTCCTCCATGCTATACACATAAAATTTATAAACAGATATTCAAATATTTAAAATAGAATAGAATATGAATAATAAAATAGGCTATAAAATAGAACAAACTATATAAGAGTAGGACTATAGGAAGAAATAAAAAGGAAAACTAAGTTATATTTACAAGGACTATACAGTAACGAATACAAATAATAAACTATGTGTAATATCAGTGTGTGTTTTAAATTATAATTTAAATGAAAAGACTTTGGTTTATAGTGGGAGCGTGGTATGGCAATGTGCAAAACCAGCATAAAAGAAAAGGTCCATGTCATTCATTTATGGTGGAGTTGAGGAGTCAGCTTGAGGAAAGAAGCTGCTCTGTAGTCTGGTGGTACGGCAGCGGATACCTCTGTATCACTTGCCAGATGGCAGCAGGATGAACAGGCTGGGGTGGGTGATGTTCAGTAGATGGGTACAAATGATGTTCTGAGCAGTTTTAATCACCTGCTGCAGGGCCCTCTTGTCCTGGGCCGTGCACATCCCATGCCAGTTTGTTATGTTTCCAGTCAGGATGCTTTTTATTGCTCCTCTGTAAAAGTTAACAAGAATTTTACCTCCTTAAGTTTCCTTAAAGGTGACATATTATGCTCATTTTCAGGTTCATACTTTTATTTTGGAGGTCTACTAGAAAATGTTTACATGCTTCAAATTTTCAAAAAGCACATTATTTCTCTCATATTGTCTATTGCTGCAACACCTCTATTCACCCGCAGGTTGAAACGGTCTGTTTTAGTGCCGGTCTCTTTAAGGCCCCCCTTCCCAACTCCAAACACAGGTGTTTCAGGTCTTCCACATCAGCTCTGCTGGTGTCTTTGCAGCCAGGGAACCACTGTAACCGAGTTTAGCTGCACTTTTACTGTGAATATCACCACAATAACCGCTTCTAAACCAAGAACTTCACAACCACACGCGTGGTGCGCAGTGAGCAGGAATCTGATCTGCAGACATGTCATTTATCATGTACACAGTTTCCTGGAAAACTGTTTACAGTAACAGATAATCAATTACTACTCCATCCGTGCCATGTCTCTGTCTAGACAACTTCCCGCTTTCTGCACTTTACCTGAACTTTATCTGACATTTGACATTCAACTAGGTAAAAATACATCTTCTACATCTAGCAAGTGCATGCAGCACGAAAGTGCCAGGGCCCAACGGTCCCTGGCACTGAAAGCACTGAAACCTATTGTTTTTGTAGAGATTATTGTTATTATTATTATTTTTATTTTATTTTTTATTTTTTTCCGCCGCCGGAAAGGCATTTTTGAGGGCCTTAAAATGCTGGAAAAGTCCCCAAATTTGGCACACACGTCAGACCTGGCGAAAATCGCAAAGTTTTGCAGTGACTGGGCTCAGGCGGCGCTGGCAGGCTCTATAGCGCCCCCAAACGTACACCATGGTTGGGATAAAGGTCCTTCGATCTTCACGAAATTTGGTGGGATTGTTGCTCTCATCTTAAAGAATATATCAATTTTTTTTTTGATTTTTTCGGCGGACAGGAAGTCAGCCATTTTGGATTTCGTGCCGTCATTTTCATTTTACGAACACAAGTTTGAGGACTTTAGAATGCACAAAAGCTCACAAAACTTTGCACCCATGTTCGAACCACTAAGTACTTCGATTGATATCACAAT
>NTHP01000871.1:54494-103208 GCA_003416845.1 Oplegnathus fasciatus | reverse complement strand
ATAAAGTTAGTAACATGCATTAATGGGACATGAATGAGTACAGAAGGAGAGAGAGAGGAGAAGAGAGGAGCTCAGTGCATCATGGGAAATCTCCCGGCAGTCTAGGCCTATAGCAGCATAACTAAGGGATGGTTCAGGGCTCACCTGAGCCAGCCCTAACTATAAGCTTTATCAAAGAGGAAAGTTTTAAGCCTACTCTTAAATGTGGAGAGGGTGCCTTCCCCTCGACCTGAAACTGGGATCTAATTCCACAGAAGAGGAGCTTGATAGCTGAAGGCTCTGGCTCCCATCCTACTTTTGGAGACTCTAGGAACCTCAAGTAACCCTGTATTCTGAGAGTGCAGCGTTCTAGTAGGGTAATACGGAACTATGAGCTCTTTCAGATACGATGGTGCCTGACCATTAACGGCTTTGTAGGTGAGGAGAAGGATTTTAAATTCTATTCTACATTTTACAGGGAGCCAGTGCAGAGAAGCTAATACTGGAGAAATATGATCTCTCTTCCTAGTTCTTGTAAGTAAACATGCCGCAGCATTCTGGATCAGCTGGAGAGTCTTTAGAGACTTATTGGAGCAGCCTGATAATAAGGAATTGCAATAATGAAGTGACAAAGGCATGGACTAGTTTTTCCGCGTCTTTTTGACACAGGATGTGTCTAATTTTTGCAATGTTACGTAGATGAAAAAAGGCAGTCCTTGAAATTTGTTTTATATGGGAGTTAAAAGACATATCCTGATCAAAGATTACTCCAAGATGTTTAGTGACGGTGATTATGTGATTTCAAGCTAAAAACTTTCTACAATGCACGGTGGGTCAGGATCTCTAACACAATCTTACGGCTTCCATAAGATTATAATAAATAAGGGGGATGCTTAGTCGGCGGAGCCATTTTTAGATCTACAAGTGTAAACCAGGTGGAACCCTGCGAAAAAATCAAAGATTTCAACGTTACGATGTATATTTCCAGTTCCGGCAACTTAAACAAGAACTTAAAGTATCTACAATGCAAAGCACATTCCTTTATTTTCCGCTTTTTGATACACTAAAAATAACTTTAAAACGACAGGTGCTCTTGTGTGCTATAGTGAAATATAGAACGGGCGCTCTGGGGTCCAGAGGGTTAATGTGAAATATCCTTCCTCTGCTCTTTTTGCCAACGTCTTCAGATTCTCCCCTGAGTGGGATCCTCTCCCGAGTGGGAGTTCAGTTATCTTTATCACTATTGTTATGCTTCCCTTCACATGGATATTCTTGATTTTTACTTTCTATGCCTAAATTTCCATTTCCATTATAAGAGAATCTATGCTCTTCACATGTAATGAGGGGTGTTAACTGGTAGCTAATTTCCTTGTGAGTTATATGTATATCTTCTACTGTTAAGATCCTTTTAAAATGTACTTTAAACAAACACTCTGCAAATAGTTCGTTCTCTTAGCAATAATATCTTTCAGTAGTACATTTTAACAAACAATTTTAACAAGGCTTGAGGCTTGCTGGCATAAGTGATGTATACATGCATGCCACTTCATATCTCTAGGCATCTCGGAAGTGATACATTGTTCATAAATCTTCTTCAGTTGTGTTGGAGTATGACAGTTCAAATCACACCCTCTCTGCTAAGCAGGATGTATGGCTTTTCAGCTTAGCAGGACGTGATGAGGTACCACTGCCTCACTGTAATCAGGATAGGCTAGTGTGAGTCTTTGCTGCCCTGCTCATCCGCAGGGGGTTGAGGTTGCTGTCCTGCCCACTCGCTGGGGTCACCCATGGCCTTTCTGCAACAGCTGGTGTGGATCCATGTGGGTCTTTCTGCGATTTTAACCGCATAGTGGGTCACCAAGAGAACCTGGAATGGGACCGTCCAGCGTGGTTTACACCAGTGCTAATGTAGCATGTATATGGTTTATCAGAAATTAAAATATGATAATTATGACAATTCATAATTTGTATAAAATTGAAGTCTCAGGTTTGGCTATCAGAAATAATCAGTATTAATGTCAACAACAGAATTTAACCTAAATTAAATTCAACCTTGGGGGACCATCCTGGTAAAAGGGAAAGAGATAGCCAATTAATTAATTCAGTCTTGAGCCAAAGGATGCTACAGACTGTTGTTACTTGTGTACAGTGACTGTTATACTTCATACACACAAAACCACGTGATCAAGTTCTTTAAAAATGAAATATTTTTTAAACTACCAACTACACACAGAACTAACAACTACTAGACATATAAATGAATAAATGTAACCATAAATAAGTAAACAGAATACAAAGATGAACAATTAATGAATGAATGAGAACCACTTTATACCAGATGATGCAGAGAATGAATAGTATACTATTATCATTATTATTATTATAAATATAATAAGTTGTGGTAGACTATTATTAGCCGATTATAAGCATATTAAATTGTGGAAACACAGGAAATCGCTAAATGGATAAAGTTCTTAGATTGACCAGTGAAAATCATCTTAACCTCCTGAGACCTGGAAGAAAAAAGGTTCTAATATTTAGATTTTTTTTAAACATAATTTAAGTAATTGGAATGTAAGAAACATATCACAAAAAACATTTTCTCACAAATGTTATTCATTTATTTTTTATAACATGTCCCTTGTAGTGGACATCGGGTCAATCTTTTCCACAAAAAGTAAACTGCAAGGCAATCAAAGCATCTATTTGGTAATGATACATTTTAATTTGCTCTGCATTTCTATTTCATTCTTTCTCATTTGATGAATATTGGAAACAAATATGTATCTAAATATGTATGTATGTAAACAAATATCTTTTTGGGAATGTATTCCTCATTCCCCTCATCCTCACTACTCACTACTGGACTCCTCTTCAACTTGATGATCTGCACCACACTGTGCCTAGGACAGCATTTCCTCAGCCAATAGCAGCTTGGAATCAAAATACTGCCTCTCCCTCAATAATTTTCAACAAAAGCTTTTCTGCCTCACTCAGTGCTCTGTTTCCTGAAGTATGGAAAATGGTTGAAAATGAGAAGAAGCAAGTCCCACTGTCCCCCACTAAGGACATGGGTTAAAATGTGTATTTTGAAAGGCTTAAAATTAACATACACTTCTAAAATCTCAATACAATATAGTGAAGACTCTAATAAAAAAAAAACATCCTTATGAAGAACAGAAACAATATATCTTTATAAATTTGATCACTTACATTCCAAATGGAATGGCCTCAGGTGACTCCAACGACTGTCGTTATAACACAATAGAGCACTAACGAAGTCGAAACCATCGTTTCACCATCCCCAACGACCGTCACTCTAACGACTGTCGTTGGCAAATGGAGCACCAACGACCCAATGACATCATTGGCCTTGTGACCGCCTCCTAAGGGGTTAAATACCCAGATCTCCACACCAGCTAGTTGGACCAGTCTAGCCTGGTCAAACAAGCACAAACTGATGAAGCCTCTTGGATGAGAGGTGAAACGTCTTCACAGACAAAATCAAAAATCCAGTTGCGTTCGATTCAATTTCCTTGAGATAATTATGACCTGGATGAATGAGAATATTCACAGGATCACTTACATCCATTACTGCCATAAAACCAGTTTGCTGCAATTCACGCTATTTTGAAAAGACAGGAGATGTGCTCTGTTGGCCACACCCCCATGTGTGTTACATCACTAGAAAGCTCAGGATGTGCTTTTCACAGTACGTTAGGACTCAAATAAACTGCATACATAACATACCAGGGAATTCCTTCTATGTGAAAATTTTTTATAAATGTCAATCACATATAACGTTTCATCCACACACATACATCATATATATATGCATATGTGTACAAGTATGTACAGTCAACAGATGGTGAAAATACAGTAATTTGATACATATCAGTTCCTTAGATTCAAATGAGTCTTCTACTCTCTCTGCAGAGGTGGTAACCAGATACTCGCCCACACACACACACACACACACACACACGTCTGTGGTGGCTGTGGGTCAGACTTTGAGCCTGTCTGTTCCTATCAGTGTTGGGGAAGCTACTTTGAAAGCTTTGCAAGCTAACGATTGCTTCACACTGGAAGAAGTTGAACTACAGCAAAGCTACCCTCAGGAGAAATCTAGTTTGGTTAACTAAAGCTACTTAGAAAAAGTAGTTCAAACTACTTTGTATAATACAAAAAAGTCACATGCCAGCAAAAAACGCCACTCAATTGAGTTTATTGCAAAAAGTGCCCACTTGTTCATAGGTCATACATAAACAATACAATAAAATACCCCACTATTCGTGGGAAAGTGCAGCTTGTCAGCTTTGGTTTTGAATTCAATGTCCATCAGTCAGACACCTGTTGTCCAGAAACTAGAGTCCAGGTGGGGGTACTGCATCAAGCAGGATTACTCAGTTAGCCAGGTAACTTCTAAAATAGCATGCAACAACTTCTCTGAACATTTGTAAATAAATAGCAATAATCAATAGACAGTATTGATTGAATGAAGAAATGAAGAGGAGGAGGGGTGAGAGGGGTAAATCAGACACACAGGCACACTACTTTAGAGCATCAAAGATTTTGGCATTCCAACACACATTTTCTTTCATAGTAAGCTACAATCAGTTTACTTTCTATATAACTGCATATTCAGGTCTCATATTTCATTAGCTCTTGACCAAACATCCTATCATTAGGTTATCATTTAGAGATTAGCAGATTTATGTAATCTGTTACTTTAAGTCCAGGATCTTATTGTACTCGTATCAAATTCAGCATTATTACAACAAGGCTCTGTGCATTTTACATTGTTCATTTAACATGACATGTTAAATAAAAGTCCAATTAAAGATTCATTTGTCCTTGGAGTGTGTAGTGAAACCTTCTGATACCATCCTGAGACAGTGTTTTTTTGGTTTATCGAGTTAGGCCCATCATAAATTAAGCCAGTGTACTCCCAAGTTCCATTATATGCCTTCTTTTGAGGTCTGGTGGGTCATGATTTATGCCCGAAGGTCATGTGAGGTTTGACATCTGGGGGAGGTTGATCCATGAGTCTGTCTGGACAACAACTTCAGAGAAGATTCATTATTTCTCAATAACAGATTTAGATTGTCCATTATAAATTTTATCAATTCATCACACTTACACTTACGTCTGCAGTCCTTCACCACCACCCAGTCTCCTGGTTGCAGCGAGTGCAGTGGTCCCTGCAGAGGGGTTGACAGTCCCACTTTCACCTGAGTGTGGATAGACCTTAGAGAGTTGGACAAATTCCTCCCCCCTTAGGGTGTGTTCCCTGTGTTCATAGGTGTTCCCATGATTATCTTAAATGAGGACAAATCTGTTTCAGGTTTGTCTCATCCCCTTACGCTCATTAGCACTAAGGGCTTTTACCTAATTGAGCCCTGTTTCTTCACACCCCATAGCCAGTTTGTTTTTGATTGTGCCATTTACTTGCTCTACTGCCCCTCCACTCTCGGGGTGGTTGGCACAATGTGTTTTCAAATCAATCCTTAGATATTCTGACATTTTGTCAATGGCATTATTTACAAAGTGGGGGCCATTGTCACTTGTCAGTTTCTGGGGAACACCCCAGCGTGGGAGTCTTTCCGTTAGCAATACTTTTGCCTCTGCAGCTGCATCTGCTTTAGCTGTGTGAAAAGCTTCAAGCCATTTTGAAAACATATCAACAATTATAAGACAACATCTCTTTCCTTCACTCTGTAAAGGGGAGAGATCAATAAAATACATCATCAAATAATCAAAAGGAGCATCAAGGGTGGGATGACTGGACTGTGGCATTGACTGACCTCAGTTTTATTAAATGTATTTGTATCATGGACCATGTATAAAATGCATTAATCTCAAAAAAGAAAGAGAAGAGATGCTTTGTACCAGATTTAGCTACTAGCTAATTCCCATCTGTAGTCCCTGAGCAAGTGAATAGAAACAATAAAACACAAAGCTACGTATCACGTATCATCTTCACTGTAAATGGATCAACAACCTATTGATACCCACACAGACGCATGCATATGCAAACACACACACATTTCATAGGAATAAACACAAAACAGAATACAGATATCAGCATACTACATACATGTATCCAAAGTTATAAAAACATTTTGTCAAGTTAATGATGACAAGACTGGTTACTTAAAAGCCATTTTTTTACTTCCCAGGAGAAAGTATGGAAATCTGAACAGGTTTTCAAATTGACGAGGATCTTATTCCATTCTTTAATAGCTTTAAAAGAAAAAGCAGATTGTGCAAAGGCGGAGCCTCGTTTAGGGACGTTTAGGAACCTGTCTCCCCTTGAAGCAGACCTTGAAGCTCTGCTCGTTTGCTCAGAGCAGAGCTGAACAAAGCTCTTCAACTGTGGAGGGCCAGCATTATGGATTATTTTGTGCACTAATTGGACATCTGAATACAAAATTGAGTTGTCAAGACTTAACATTTTATATTTAACAAGTATATCACAATGACGATACTGTCATGATTTCCTGTCCAGAATTTTCAGGGCTTGTTTATGAAGTGACGGAATTAGTTTTAAGCCAGTCTTGTTTGCTTGAGACCAACATGATACCAACATGATATGCAGTAATGAAAATAAGAAAAGATCATCACATTCAAATATTTCTTAGAGGCTTCAACTGTTAACGAATTCCTAATATGTCAAAGGTTATATTTGTTAGTAAGGCTGTATAAATGGTGACTGTTTTACCTTCTCCCAGAATACAGGCTCTTCTGAGAGCAAAAAGTGGGATGCTGAAAAATGCATTTGCTAAATCTACAAATGTAAAATATTTGCTTTTGTTCAGTACCTGAGTTAAGATTGAGTGAGGATCTGGAACCGCTGGTGCTCTCGCATGTACTGCATCATTCACTGCCTTTAAGCCTTGGATAAATCTCCAAGCTGTTGGCTGGTTTTCTTGAGGGGCTTTCTTTACAGGAAAAATTGGCGTGTGAACGGGTGAATCTGGACATGGCACAATTACTCCTTTCCCTAACAATGCATTGAAAACTGGTGTTATTCCTCCTATTGCTTCTGGTTTAAGTGGATATTCATTTTTGCACGGTCTGTATTCAGACTTGGGTGAAACAATTAAAGGTGTTGCATTTTTTATCAACTCCTCGCCATATTTGTGTTTTCCCCAGAGTTCAGTTGGATGTCTGCCAAGCTTGGATCTGAGACAGTTAATGACGTCACTGGGATGCTGACAAAGTTTTGACTTCTTTGAGAGAGCAAATGCACTGCATGTACGCCCACAAATGTACAGCAAAATTATTTGCTGCGTAGGTTAGTTGAAGGTGAGTATGATACTCATACTGAACTCCTCATCTGTCCAATCATAAATGTCATTGCAGCGTGTCACCCGAGAACCAACATCCTTCCACTCTTTTGTAAGTGGCTTTGTTAAAGACACATGTGGATCAACAGAGGATTTGAAAAATCTTTTCACTTCCTCATTCCTTGAAACAGACAATGCATTGCAATGCAATGCAATCCATTTCCCCAGGACAAATTTGCACCAGTTATCAACCCTGACTCTTTCCCTTCTCTGAACCCCTGTTTTTCAAAAACTTCATCTGGCCCTGGTGTGTGTTTGACATAAGCAGTACAGTGTAAATCCTCAATTTGCATGTGGTCAGCACCACCTGTGGTTACATGTTGCTTAGCTAAATTCATTAAAGGGAGTGAAATTGAGCAGGGACCATCTGGTTTTCAGTCCCATGACTACCATGGTGGATTTCTGCTGAGAAACACTCCCTAAAAGGGTGTGTTTTGTGATCTTTCAATTTTTAGCCCTTGGTCTGTACAAACTATCACTACGCCAAAAGCAAACATTAGGGGCCAAATGTATAAAACTCTGTGTATATTTAGCTGTAAAATCTGTGTACACACAAAACAGGAAACATCCATACGCAGTCTTTTCATCAGATTTATAAAACCCCACGTACATCTGTTCCCACGTGTTTTTTCCTCATACATCTCAATCATCCTGAAATTGTGCGCACCTGCATGAGCCTTCTGACCATCCCCACAATTTTCCATAAATGGCTTCAAACACACCCCCAATTACCTGGTTTGCATATAAAGGACCAGCATTTAGTTTAGTTTTGAGGAGAAATGGTGGAAGCATCTAAGAAGCAATTGAAGAAGAAGCACAATTTTACCGACTGTGAACTAGAAATTATGCACGACTACAGCCTTTATATAGCTGCGTTTTAACGACCTGTTTATTGGTTACACCTGAAGGTGTAGGTTATTCTTACTTCAAAATAATACAGGATAATAATCTTTATTTATATAAAGATCATTATCAGTATAATCATTATAATGCATAGTGACAAACATATTTACTCAAGATAGAACGAAATTAAAACTTGCCAAAAAAGGTGGTTAACCCCTCATGCATCACTATGTAATCATAGTGAAGTTTTTTTGAAACTATAGATTACATCCTAACACAATGTAGTGAAAGAAAAAAGCTCTCAATAAAATGTCACCCAAATTCACACTTTTATTATCCTTTTTCGCCAACTTGCAACATCACACTAATCGGACTCAAAAGACTGTGTATATGGTACACATGGTGTGAAAGATGTGTACCGGTTTGTATTGTATTGTATTGTATTTTTCTTTCATCACCTTGCCTCCTGCTCTAATCGTGTCAATGCTTCTGCCACTCATTTTACAACCCCACTGTTCTCTGTGCTCCACTGGTTCAGGTTTAGGGTAGTCTTTAGCCCAGTGAGACAGACTTCAACATCGATAATATCCCTATCTCAGGGGAGCCGTTGTCATCCGCCTCTGCCAATCACGGTCTCTCCCACCTTCTTGTTCCCTTCTTGAGCCATCCGGAGCATCTAACCCAACTTCTCTTTCTTTTTTTTCATTTTGTCCCCATCTTGTTTCACCACTTTTTCTGTATGCCTGGCATGTGCCAGTACATCCTCCAGTCATCCTCTGTGAACGTGGATGCAATGTTTTATCACATTGTGTTTGATTTCTGGTCGGAGTCCCTTGCCAAGACTAGCCTTTAACTGTTGCTCATACGGGGTATCATTTTGCCTCACCCTCCCGTCCATGCCACTTTAAACTCAGAAAACATCCGACAGTCTAAGGTAATAGTAGGACACTGTTTCCCCTGGAGTCTACTGACACTTCTTCACCTTTCCCCAGTCCAATCTTCTTATGAAGTAACCTGTGATTATGTCAGTTAGTCCATTTACTGCATCAGCTGCACCGTCACTCCACTTTGTGTCAAAATTTGTCCATTCCAGTCCCAGTTTAGTCAATAAAACTCTCTTGATTTTCCCAGTGGTTGGGTGGTGCTACCATATATCAGCTCTCACAGTTGAACACAAAATTCTGCTCCGCCAACCTCAGAGGGGTGAGGCACGCCATCCATAACCTCCTTTGGATCAGTATTAGTCCATGGTCGGCGTGGTCACAGCTGGACCACCCTTTGGTCTAGAGATATTGTCCAGGATTTGTGATACTGGGCTATATAAATAAAATTGACTTGCCTGCTGATATTAGCTTATAACAGATAGCCTATATCAGTATCAGTGCATATGAAACAAGATATGTATGAGGTAGAGCTTGAATGCTCATTATTGACCTTCAAAGTAGTAGTTAAGACCACACGTTTTTTTTAGAAAAAATCTGACAGTGTCTTAATTAAACATCATAGGTTTTATCTGAACACATTGGTAAAAATCTAAAAGAATTGTGACCCAAATGTGATTGCCTTGTTTTTCCAGCAGTAAGATGGAATGTGATTTAAAAGGGTTAAAAAGAGACTGGGTGTAGCCATGTAAATGCAGTCTTACATAACTGACACCAATCTGTGGTTTTACTCATCACTCCCACACTATCTGGTGTCAAACTCTGTTCTCTCCATCCTCCACAGAGAACTGCTCCATGCTGGATGTGTATAATTAAAAGGCTGCTGAATGTGATGTGGCACTTCACAGCTCACACACACACACAAAGGAGAAAATTAGTAACATCACTTTACATAACACTAATCTTTATTTCTTTTATTAGGTAAGAGGTGAGGATGCTCAATCAGCACAGGACACAAGAAACAATATAAAAACACAATATATCATTTTTAAGAATGCTTACCATGGAATACAATGGAATGCAGATTTTACAGCTCATAGATGTGTCTTGGCAGCACAATTCATGTAAAACAACTTGTAATTTTTCAAATTCAAGATTATGTGACAATATTTCACTGTGGATTGATTTAGGATTCTCTTCCTATTTTGTTTGTTCTGGTCCAATTTGTCCCATTCTACTTCTACCAGAGAGTCCTACATAAGTAAGTAATAAGTACTGCAAACCTGTATCTGTCCTGCAATTATGGATACCCGCATCAGTTCTGAACCCAAGCTGCGACCTGATATGTGATCAAATACATAGGCTCAGAGCTGACTACTGACTACATAGGCAGTATGGGCAAATGTTAGTGGTGGCAGGGCACTGCTGGAGAGCTCATCGGCCTGGGGAATTCCATTTTTTAAATGCTGATACATGCAGATTGTGTAAAAAGTTGCTCTTATCACAAAAGCAAGCACAAACAGCTGTTTTTCTTGCTTTTGTGGAGTGTGCTTCTGGCATAGAAGACCTCTCCAAAATCACAAAATAAAAATATAGAAAAATTTGGGTTTTACCTCATTTACTTCACTGTTATTGTTATTAGCCTAAAAATGACACATCTGATTCAACAAAAATTATGTGGAGTTCCCCAAGGCTCCATCTTAAGGCCTTTTTTGTTTAACATCATGCTTTCACCAGCTCCGAATATGGAAAGCAACAAAATATCTATTGTGACCATGGTCCCATACAGACAATGACTGGATGTTCCAAAATTTCCTGCCGTGGAAGATAAACTTGAAAGAATTGTTTTGGTGCCAAAGATGAAGGATTAAAAGTCAGTGCTAACCCTCATTCCGTAATGTTCAAGAACACTAACCAAGCCAGAAATCGTAGTGTATGGACTAAATTTTAACATTCTTATTAAAACAATTACAAATTGATCCAAATGGCTTCAGACCTGAATATTTTTTGGTCTTCAAAAACTGGCATTTTAATGAGTCAGAGTGGAACTTTACTTGGAGTGTCGGAGGGAGGGGGATGAATATAGTGCTGGACATGACAAGATGCAGGCAGCAGTAAAGGTTCAAAGTTGTACTTTCAGGCAGTGAGCGGAGTTGTTGCCACTGCTACCCCAATGTTTCTCTTAAAAATCACAAAGCACCTTTCATGTATGTTAAGATGTTAAGATGTTATGTTATCCATATACTGAACACAACCTCTCTAGTCTTTAAAGGTGTAGTCGTAGTAGTGTTCATACACAGCCCTCGCTCTGTAAACAAGCAGAGCGACTTGGGTAGAGCCACCAACCCAGGTCATCAAATACCGACGCTTTTCCACTAAACACTTCGGTATAATATGTCACAACTTGTGCACAGGACAAACTAATGTTGTGTGTTACTTGCGCGAGTTTGAAGGAGCACTGAAGGGAGGGGCATATTTGTTTGTCTGTTGAGTTCAAATATCAACAAGCTTTCTCCAGAATCATAGACTACACCTTTAAAGTACAATGTTGAAGAAAAAATATTTTGAAGCTGTTGCTTCATTGGGCAGTCCTATCAATACGCACAGACCAGAGTTTTAGCGTTATTATTGTGTATTAGCTCTTGACGGTGGGTGCTGAACAGAGGTGAACTTTTTAGTTCCTCAAATACACCGCAGGTTTTTAAAGGGCCAGTTCACTCATTTTTTTCCGAAGAAATTATTTTTTCACTTTATTCAGATAGTTTTGGTTTTATTTGTCCAGGTTTTGAGATATCTGTCTCTGGCATTTTTTGCCTCCACCATATGAATAGCCTAACTGTTGACATTGATAATACTGTATGTGTAAATCTACAAAAAGTGATAAAAGGTTAATATTTATCCAGCTGAAAAACATTCTTTAAATTGTCAGTGCACTAAACTTAATCATACTTAATCAGTTTAAAACAGGTGAGCTGTACATAACAAAACAACTTTTGGGTGTTTTATACATAGAGTAAAAGAGACATAAATATCTTTTTTTCCTTGTTGTTTTTCAATATATAGCATTGTTGTTTTATTCCACTTTAGGTTATTTTTATCTTCTATTTTATCATTCTTTTTGAAATTCTATGTATCTATTGCAGTGTGTTTCTGTTATATTTTGTCTCAATGCCTTTTTATTTTTTATGTAAAGCACTTTGAACTGACTTGTTGTTGAAAGGTGCTATACAAATAATCCCTTAAAATGAAGTTTTCATAATTCTTAACTTCGACATAATTCAATTTTCCATATAGGAAAATAAAAAAAGATGTATATGATTTTTTTTGTTGGAAATGGGCTTCCATAGAAATGTCAGAACAATTAAAAGGCTGGTGGCTGATATGAGCTTCACAGTGCACTTAATAGCTTGTGAGCTGTCACAGTAGAAAAAGGTGGCTGGCATCACAAGAAAGGAGTTCTTAAGGACATCACCCTCGTGTCTAATGTTACCTGAAGCCACACATCAGTGTGCATATATATCAGTGTTGAGATGAGCACAATACATTCAGTAGGGTTACTAATAAATTGTACATTTCTGTACCTCCTGATTTTTTAACATGTGTGCAGGTGTAAATTACCATGTGATAGCGTACGTGGGCATGTAGTGGAGTGGATTACTATTATATAAAGATTACTCATGCGTATTACTTAAAAATGTAACTTAAAGATGCTATAATTGTGTGCAAGTAAAAATGTCTGATTTTATGCTTCTTATTGTAAAGGCTTATGTTTTATGAACCCTTTTTGAATTGAAGCTTCATCTCTGTGTGACAGGATTGTGTTGGCCTCTGAATCTGAAAGTATCTCAGGAGAAATAGTTGAGGAGACAGATGACAGTTCTGACAGTTCTGAAAGGACTATGTCCCCCCATTCGTATACGGTACTGATTTCACTAAGCTGATTTTACAGTACACTGTGTGTGTGTGTGTGTGTGTGTGTGTGTGTGTATGTGTGAGTATTTATTTATTTATTTATTTATTTTACACACACATCTCATTTATGTTGTCTTTCTGATCCTACAGATTGGGAGCCACTATGGACACAAGGCCAAAGATCGACAATCTGGCCGTCATTGCAGCCGATAAGACAATCCATGTCCTCCCTGAGAACCTTGGACAACCCGCTGAAGAGATGCCTTCATCGGATGATGATTTGCCGCTTCCTAAAGAAGAAGAAGAAGACATCATTGGTTCCCATGCAGCCATCCTTTATGAAAAGAACATAAGTCAGCTGGCTACATTGATTCACCTTCCATTGAAACAGTGTCCCTACACAATATCATCTGGACAGTTGTGCCAAAGCCTCCCCCCATTTGAGTGTGTCACTCAACAAAGGGGTACAGCCTTTGTTGTTGAATGGGTAATTCTAAAAACCTAATAATATTACCATAATTAGTAGATGTCTGTCTATGTTTGTCCACTGTAATTGGTTTCCTGGATGTGTAAAGTGCTTTACTACAAATTAGCCACATTTTCCACTTGGAGCAATGTTTTCAGTTTTTATAAATATCCCTGCATCCCAGAAGCCAATAAATTTCTTTTTATGTTTAGGTTTGTCCTGATGGTCATGTTGTCTGGAGTTGGACTTCACAACCGACCTTCAAGTTTGGGATGTTGGCAGATGACTTCATGCTTGGAACGAAAATCCTGTTGAGCGGTAGCAACTACACTAAAGTTGCCCTCCTGTTCCGCTTAATGAACATGGGAGCAGGGATGTACTGGTACAAAAATTCAGCCCTGGACTTTTGTCCAGACCAGCCCTCTGGAATACAATTGGATAACGCGTGCTGTTAATACACAATATTAGCACAACAATAATGTCCATGTCCCTCCCTGTACATACTTTGTCCTCCAGAAGTTTCCAAAAAACAGAGATTCTGATATTCATGACTGTCATTTTTTCTTTATTTTTCAGAAATAAAATTGCAAGAGGCTGAATGAGAACATCAGGTTGCCTCATTTGAAAACAATGTAGGCCTCATGAATACAGGCTAAGGCTACTATAAGAAAAATCAGAGAAGCAGAAACAAAATGTGCATTCAGCAAGAACTATGGACACAGATAGCTTCTGTAGTAATGCAACTCGCACGGCACGCATACCACCCAATCAGAAGACGCGTCGAAGTAACAAGTACTAGCCAATCACAGCACATAAGGGCAGGACTTGGCAAAGAACCAGTAGGGAAAAAAATAACGAGCTCCGCTTCTGTCTCACACACACACACACACACACACACACACACACACATATATATATATATATATGTTGTATACACAATCGACAGCCCCACGGACGCAGCAGCCCACCGGGATTTTGCCCGGTTTGCCTGATGGCCAGTACGTGCCTGCATGGAAGTCATCAATCCATCCACCTTCTACGAGATCCAAAACACCTACTGTGTGGACACGATCAAGGAGTTCTGGATGGAGAGAAGGTCTGAGGCCATTCAGCGGTTACAGAGAAAGGATGTGGTTGTTTTAGGTGAGTTGTAAAATATCAACGCAATTACAACTGTAATCATTCACAGCTGCCAATATGGTATGTTGTCATCTTCATTGTATTGAACAATGCAGAGTTGACTGTACAGTTGAATTGGGTTGAACTGTGCAATGACTGAGATGTAATTTTTTTTAGTTCCCTAATTATTACTTGTTCTTTTTATTTTTAGGAGACGGAGGAACGACTCACCAGGTAGTACTCTATGTCATAAACCAGGCTCTTCCAGTGATAGAAACATCCCAGTTCTGGGATTTGAAAGTTGTGTTTTCTGGGCTTGGAGGAGTTATAGAAAATGATAAGGGCTAGAAAGCTTTAGAAATGGCATACAATATTGTTTACAATATTTCAACCATGTCATGTGTGTAACAGCAAGTTTACGTCAGTCCCAGGTCATTACTGTAGAAAGCCACAACACTGGGGCTATGGACTGGGACATTGAAATAAGCTTTTCAAGTGAAGACTTGAAGGGACACACAGTGGTCATGAAAATGTTGCTATGTCATGGAAAAGCAATGGCTTGAGCATCGGAATTGATTTTTGTACACTGTTTGCAATCTTGGATATTTATGACAGGATAACATTTGTAAAATATTTTCAAGTTGTTTGGATTAGCCCATATCAGAACAAAATGTTTAGGCTGGCTAACTTGCAAATTTGTTTGTGTTTTGAGGCCTTTATCTAGACAGTGGATAAACTTCACACCGAGATTTAGCTTGTGGAATTCTGCACAGATGCACATGTCCAGACTGGAGCACTCATGAGAGAGTACACATGCCAATGGTATTGATAGTTGGTTGTATTCTATATAAGCTGCATCTAGAATGTCATCGTAATACCTAATTTCTTTTCTTTTCAGAACCGCACAGCCTTGACATGTGGCACGGTGCAAAGAACCTAGTGAACAAGACTGCAGCAGTAAGTGTAATTTATTACCCACGTGCATGTTTACTTTGTGCAAAAAACCCAGTTGTAATGTTTGTTATCATGATCTCTCAATGCTGCACAGGTCAAAGGCAATAGCATCCTCCTCACCTGGTTGAAGGTTGGTTGAAAGCTCTCCTGAATATACTTGAGAACAAGCGGTGGCTGAAGGATGAGCACAAATACTTGATCTTCAGGTAATTGTGCTTTTATACATGTGCGACACCCAAACAATGACAAATGAATAAATTCAAAATTTGTGTTTCATGTCCTCATAGATCTACTGCTGACCTCAAGGCATTCCAGAGCCACATTCTGATGTATGCCAGCAAACGCTTTGCACTCTCACTAGCAGTCAGTGAAGCCAGAGTTCTCCTTGCTGCCCTAGACTACAACTTTCACCGGAACAGACCACCTATGCTGTCTAAAGATGGCAAGGAGATGCGAGTTTCATATGCACACAGGGGCATTACAATTAAATTCCCAAGAACACATTTTGATTGCAATGCTAACTATTATAGCATAATACTATTACTAAAAAATACTTTATCTGTATTTGCTGTTAGGTGTGACATAACAAAAATGTAGTACTCACATGGCTTGCTCTCTCTATCTCCTTCATATATAGCAGCTAAAACTATTGGAATGCTATGTTTCAGATTCAAAAGGCTGTACTAAAAAATACCAGACGGTGGAGTGTGTATGCTGTCAAGACTCCAAAAACATATGGGTACATCAGGGAACTGCAGGCAAGGATTGTGGGAAAGAGGCTGTCTTCAGGTGTGGGGATGCCCAATACGAGGACCTAGTGCCCAGATGACCCCCGAAGGTTTGAAAGGCTGAAAGGGACTGATTGCTGTGAACAACAACCCCCCGACCCACCCACACACGTACACACACCTCCATTATGCACTTTATGCACTACACACATACAGACTTACCAAAGACTATCATATTGCACTAATTGCAGTATTTCACATACCACACCATATGCTGCTACTTTATCACTACTGTACTGTTTGTCACATTCTCATTTATATTTTGTATACTGTATATAGTTTTTATTTTTTTATTTGCTTTTATCTGTTATTATCTGTTGATCTGGTTTTTATGCTGCAAACTGTGGAAGAGCAGCTAAAAAGACTGTCATTGTTGTAAGCACAATTGCAATGAAAATCTAATCTAGTAATGTCCACAACATCTCTAATTTCTCTTTAGAATTGATATGTGTAATGTAACTTGTACAGTTGTACATATTGCTCCTTTTTAGTCTAGGTGGTTACAACAAGAACAATAGACACACACCTTGCGCTCTCTAACTCGCTGCCACTACAGCCAAGGAATAAATACTTGTCCAAATAGAAAATCAAGTGGAGCCATGATTATTTGTCACTTTCAGTTGGAGAAAATGTGTTTTTATAGCAAAACTGTATAATAACTGTTCCATCTTATACCTTGTTTTTGTACTTTCTATATACGTATGTTGGCCGTCTGCAATACTCTGTACACCAGTATACTTGACATGACTTATATTGTGTTTATATTCATCCTTGTCCATTTGGCCAATATTTTCACTTGTGACAGTGTTGATAAAAAGTATAAGCAAACACTCAGCTGATTTGGCCTACTTTATATATAATGGAGTGTTCATTACATTCACTGTCTCTGTAATTGTACATAAGTGAAATGTAAATTGATCTACTTTTTTACAACTATGCAGAAAACTCATTGTACATGTGGTATTCCATAATACATTTACAGTATTTGTAAAGGTAATTGATCACAACATTTCCCTGAAAATAGATTTTATTGACTTTTGAACAAAAGACAATATACAATACAGCAATCAATAAATAAATGAGTTTTAAAAAAAAAAGCTCCGCCAAATGGCAAAATTATTAGGCTTTTGGTGCCCTGATGATGCATGTAGCCATGAATTTTGTGTGTGTGTAGTAAATGAAGGGCTGCACAGATCTCAGAAAGGTATGCTAGGTATGCTAGAATTAAACCAATATACTGCCCATGGGGACCAGGCCACTTGTCCCTGATCTGCCATACACAGCAGCTACGAATAACTAACCGGTTTCCCTAGCCCACTGTACCATGTTGCCAATAGATAAACACTCTATATGCAGCGTGGCAGTACTCCTGGTTGTCATCCCCAGGCTCCCCTGCTCTGCCAAGTAACATGATCGTCCTCCCTGTAGTTCCTGTGAATACGCAAAAAACCTGCATCAAGGCAGTACAAGGAAAATGATGGCAGTCGGCTGATGCAAAGGGCTGGCTCCAGGCCACAGCACTTCCTCTCCAAGTCTGGGCATCTCCCTACAGTTTCCACAGACACACCATGGTACTCCTTGCACCCTTGTAGATGGAGGAGCACCATACCGGCCCTGATGCATCATCAGGGCTTCAAAAACCAGCCCTGGCTGCCAGTCAAAAAGAGCCCTGTCTTTATGGCTTTCGCTCTTGCCAGTATAAAGACAACTTGTTGTACTGTCACTTAAAGTAAACATATTAACTTGAGGGCGCAGATTCATTCTTTACCTTTGGAGCACATATTTGTGATAAACTGCTCTAAAATCAAAACTCACTTACCGGCTTTTCCTGGAGCTTTGTGACTGTATCCCAAGGCTTTCTTCCAGGAATGGATCTGGCTAAGTACGGTTTTTCAGTCATGATAACAGGCGGTTGTGTATATAGTAACCCCTGTCTCCAGATGTAGATGGCTTCCTTGTACTTTGTCCGTCCGGTCTGTAGGGGTGTGCCAGCAAAGATCTGAAGATGTTGAATGGTTTGTGGTAAGTGCTGACTCCTTGTGACTTGAAGACCCTGGTTAAATGTTCTGACAGTCCAGCCATGCAAGAGTCCTACTGGGATTCTCCTGGTCTTCCTCATTAGGTTAGCAATGCCCATCCTGGTCTTAAAGCTTTGTTTATGCTTGCTGCAGTGACGTCATTCTTGCGCTTCTTGCGTAGGCATAGGTGTGCGTGCGTAGGCTCTACAGGTTGTCACAGTGTGTGCTCGTACATCTCCCAGTTATTGAGACCAGGTGCCCACTGCGTGAAAATTTCAAAATGGATGAGTTTGGAGGGGGTTTTTTTATGACTTTTTTATTTATAAGTATACATAAGTATATATATATATTTATAAGTTCCAGCAGGCATCCATAGAACATGACATTAGTATTTCATTAGTATTTTAGTAATTCTTTCTTTTCAGCTTGCTTTTCTTCATTGGTCTTCTTCTGTTTACTTGTCTTTGTCGTGTAAGCTGCTGTTGACAAAGGAGGGATGCGCAGTTTTCTCATTGCTTGGTTGTTCGGTGATTGTTTGTCGCTCGCTGAAGATACAGAGCTTAACCGAGTTAGCGCATGTGCCGGGGAGGGCAGCTTCCCGCAGCGTGTGCAGGAGCAGTGATTGACAGTCTGTCAGATACTCCTCCTGGCTCTGGCAGCAGGTGGAGCCAGAGGAGCATGATTTTCTTCACAGATTATCTGTCTCGTACTACTGTCAGGACATAGCGGCAGTTTTAGCAAATATGACTAAAAGTTATGTTTATACAGGTTACCTGCTACAACTTTAATGTGCTGTAAACCTTTGCATTTCTCTAACCCTCTGCTGTTTTTATTTTTCTTTCCTACAAGCTGCCAAGCTGTGCACATCTCTCTCTTCTCCCTCTCTCTCCCCAGCCTTCTCCTCCTTCTCCTCTCTTCCTGATCCAATTCAAGGGTCTAAGTACAGAGGGTGTCGTATGCTGTACAGATTGTAAAGGCCCTTGAGGCAAATTGGGATTTGTGATATTGGGCTATAGAAATAAGAACTGACTTGACTTGGCTTGATGATTTCTCTTTTTAGAGAAAAGCCACCATTCTGTAACATCACTCTACGACCCTGAGTGAACTGTGTTTTTGTAGTTGAAAAGAGTGATGTGTCCTGTTGTGAGTACAGTCATCAGCTTGGAGAGAGCACATTAACTAACAGACAACAGTTTCAGAGTAGTTGATACAGAACTAATTAGCTACAGCTGATATAATTTATCCCTGGTGACACACAGCGATCAGTGCTGGCTATAAATGAGAAGCCTGCTAACTTTACTTGCATGTTTTCAATATTGGTCTTTGCTAATAAAATATAACTAGAAGAGATAAAAGATTTGTTTAGCTTAACGAGCTTAACGAATCCAGGTATTTTGCTGACCCAGATTGGGGTCCAAAATGGAACCTCTAAGCTACAGCGGCACTGGGTGGACAGGGGATGTCAATGTCAATGGGTTTTATGCATTTTCTAACTTATTCCTTGATAGCTAACTAGTAAATAGTCTCATAGGCTCTAAAAGCCAGATGCAGCATAAACAGTAAAACAGTTATTCTGTGCAGTGAGGCAGTAACATGCTATTTATCGTTCCTAGGAAAACTCATTAGTGCACCTAAGACATCTTTTTGTCTTTTCATAATGAAACAATAGAAGAAATAATTTTCTTGTCATAGTGTAGAATGCTTAAAGCAACTTGATAGTGCACCTGTGGTACTGGCTGTTTGACAATAGTTTCTCAGTACACTTTCCTATGTTCTACAGGCCACAATGAATGAGAAAAGAAAAGCCCATCTTACTCATTCACTCTCCCTCATTTCTGCTGTCATCCCCCTGCTCTGTGCTATGCTAAATGACTGCCTCTCCAAAAGGGCCATTTATGCTAATGTTGTCATTTATCTGCACAGTGAAAGGGCAAAGCATGTGGAAACAATAACCTCGCTGTCGTTGAGATCCTTCTCACGCTCCTGCTGCTCTGAAAGGCTGAAGGTAACATAAAGGCCTATCACAAAGGAGTGGTGGCGCAGACCTCTCCTCAACAACCTTATTATGACTCAAGCACCTATTATGGGGATAAAGACACTGATGTGAGTCACATATCAGAAGTGACAGGTGAGGGGAGTGAGAAAAAAAAAAGAGGGGAGGAGGGGACTGTTTCTGGTGCCTCTTCAGGAAGTACAAGGAGAAGAGGGGCAAGAGGGAAAATTGAAAGGACACAGTAGCTGAGATGTACAGGCCTTTTAGGAGGGTCAGGGTCATTTGTCTGGATATGTAAACCAATGACAATGATGGAAAAGCAATCATACTCACTCAAGAAATTCCTAGTATGTAGACTTTGCCTCCTCAGGATGGTCTCTGATTCAAGTTATTCTGTCTCCTCAGTCCAGTTTCTTCAATGCAAATAAAGCAAAGCCTAAGCGCTGACATCGCTGTTGATGTAATTGTTATGCTGAACACTTTGTTTCGGTGTGTGCCTGTGCCTACGGCTGTGAAATAAGATATTGTCAGATGTTCTCAGACAGTACAGCTGTTCTCAGTTCAGTCTTTTGACATTTTTGGCTGGACCGCAAAAGGCGAGCCCTACAAACGGGAAAGTCTGTCACTGAGTGACTGAGTGATGAAGTTGCACGATTGGTCGGCCGAGTGTTGGAGTTTCCTCATTGGCCGTTGCTCTTTCAAAATGAATAGGCGGGAACATTAGTTACGTACCGTAACACTACGAGTACAGACGCAGCCCTCTAAAGCTGCCGTTAGTGGGTTTATCCCTCACTCTCGCATCACTGAAGACTTTTAGTCTACAGCCACTTACTATATGGGTCCCACCTCAGTCTCACCTTGTTGTGCATAACTTGAACTAAGACTGGACAATCGGCTCCCAGCCAGCTTTTTCTTTGGTTAGTTAAAGGAACTGGAGTTACGGTACATAACTGACGGTCTATTCCGTACAGGCTTGGCCCCCTAAGGCCATTGCTAGTGGGATAAAGGCGAAGCAGGATGTGGTCCATGCCCCACTAGGTCCATTTGGTACCCACAAGCACAAACACACACACTTCACGTGAAACAATAACCAGTTCCCACTCTGTCAGTGTGTCACAGTGCAATGGCGCATCACAGTACATCATATGCACACAGATGGCACAGAGACGACACAATACCTGATATTACCTGATAGCAGAGAAGTGTTAAATCAGAATTTGCAAAAGAGAATAACAAGCAAGTAGTCTGTCACTCAACGTCATCGTTGCCCTGGTTACGGAGACTCAGACGCTCAATTCATGATACCCAGGACTTCCCCAGAAGCAGATAAGTTGTTGTTGGCTAATTTGTGTACTGTTGTTATTAGATAGTACTGTGTTTAGAGTCATTATGTGATAGTTAGCTACGCCGGGGCATTCTCCCAGATACACAAGGTAGTTTAGGCATACAGCTCCTCTTCCCTCCCCCAACTCAGAGAATCAGACCACAACCTGATAAACCTTGAAGCCACCTACAAGCCACTGGTGAAACAACAGGTGGCCAGCACAAGGACTGTGAAGGTTTCGTCTAAGGACACACAGTCACAGATCGGGAATTGTTCCAGGAGGACTATGGGAATGATATTGAGGGGTTCTCTCACTGCATAACAGACTACATGGACTACTGGATTGCCCCATCCAAAAAAATACACTGGGTCCCCAACAATAAACCGTGGATTAACAAGGAGATAAAAAACCTGCTCAACAGGAAGAAGAGGGCTTTCATGGTGAAGGATCGCGAGGGCTTCAAAAAGAGGAAACTGAGAGTGGGAAAAAATGGGACAGAACAGGACAAAGGAGGTGTGGAATGAGATGAAATGGATGACAGGCTGCAGCAAGCCTTCACCCAGAGTTCAACAAATCCAGAATTTGCTACTTTGCTACTGAGCTGAACCTATCCAAAGCAACAGAAATACCGGGAGGACTAGCGTTAGCTCCAACTCACAGTACATTGTGAAGTAGCATTAGCGTCCTTTTTCTGACTCTAGTAAAGACAAAGCTAAAGTAAATGGTTAAAATGATATTCAGTAAGCAAGCTAAGAAGTTAGATTTCACTTTTCTCCGAGCACCCTGTCCAATTCCTCGTAAAAGGGACATCTTATCCAGTCCCTGCCGGACTTGTTTGAGTCCTTGGCTTTTTTGAAAACATTCTTGATGTGTTTGATTTTAAGTCGGCACTGCTGCCGCAATCAACTGTAACCATTCCCTTCCATATTTTTCGAATGTCCTCATAAATCGCCTGGTTGCGATATGAATCATCCATTGAGATCCGATCACTCAGACCACATTCGGAGGTGGCCTGAGTGATCTCAATGCGTCCTCAATGCATCTTGGGTGCGTTCACACCTGTACTTAGAGCTGTCCACTTGTGATTGGATCACAAAAGACGCATGTAAATGCCAGGTCTGAACAGGGCCTAGGTCCCCACCCACCATCTCTGCCCCCATTTATACCTCTGCTGAAGACTCTGCTCTCCTCTCCATCAAGACCAAGGCTACCTCCCCCTTTCTCAACACCACCCAGCCCTGCCTTCTAAGGGATAAACTTCTGGCGATGCAACTGCACCCCGACCACTGCACCCTGGACCATGAACTACCTCACTGGCCGGCCTCAATATGTCAGAGTGGATGGCTGTGCCTCTGAGGTTATGATTAGCAACACTGGCAGGAGGCCCCCTGTTCCTGTTACCATCCAGGGAGAGGAAGTGGAGAGGGTGGACTCATACAAGTACCTTGGAGTCCAAATCAATAAAAAACTGGACTGGTCTCACAACACTGACGCCCTCTTCAGGAAGGGACAAAGCAGACTGTTCTTCCTGAGGAGACTTAGATCCTTCAGAATGCGCAACAGGCTCCTGAAGACCTTCTACCAGTCCGTAGTAGCCAATGCACTGCTCTTTGCTGTGGTGTGCTGGGGTGATGGCATCAAAGCTAGTGAGGCCAGCAGACTGAACAAGCTGGTGAGGAAAGCCAGCTCTGTGGTTGGGCTGGAACTGGACAGTCTGGAGTCAGTGGCAGAGAGGAGGATGAAGGAAAAAATCAAAGCCATCCTAGACAACCCCTCTCATCCTCTCCATGACGAGCTGCGGAAGATGGGCAGCTCATTTGTGCAGATTGTACAACAGCAGTCTATAACACCACAACACACAGACCCATTTCTCCACAGTGTCTGGTACACTTGAGACACTAACCTCACTTTTCCCTCTCCATTGTCANACATCAGTATTAATAAGATGCGAGTAAAGTGACAGTAATGAGCTCGAGAGCTCAAGAGTTCAGCAGTCTTATGGCCTGAGGGATGAAGCTGTCCCTGAGCCTGGTGGTGCGAGACCGGATGCTGCTGCAGCAGGCAGAACAGTTTGTGGCTGGGGGGACTGGGGTCTCTGACGATCCTGTTGGCCTTCTTCCGACACCGTTGGGTGTAGAGGTCCTCCATGGATGGTGGCTCCATCCTGGTGATGTGCTGTGCAGTTTTCACCACCCTCTGTAGAGCCTTACGGTTGAGGGTGGTGCAACTGCCATACTAGGCGATGATGCAGCCAGTCAGGATACTCTCTATGGTGCACCTGTAGAAGTTGCAGAGTATCCTGGAGTCCATGTTGATCCTCCTCAGCTTGTGGAGGAAGAAGAGCCGCTGTCTGACTGTCTTTGTGATGGTGTTGGTATGGTGAGTCCAGGGCAGGTCTGCGCTGATATGACACCCGAGGAACCTGAAGCGACTGACTCTCTCCACCGTAGTCCCACTGATGGAGAGGGGGACGTGCTCTTCTCCCTGTCGCTTCCTGTAGTCCGCAATCAGCTCCTTTGTTTTGCTGACATTGAGATGGAGATGGAGGTTGTTGTCTATCTGCACACATCTGCCCTGGATATGACGAGTGGGCAGGGGTCCTGGGCCTTTTGTACCTCCCCAGCTAGGAAGTCCTTCTCAAAGCATGTAAAGAAGGTGTTCAGTTCATCTGTAGACATTACCTCAGCACTGCTGGTTTTCCTTTTGTAGTCTGTGATGGTTTTAAGTCCAGCCCACATGTTTCTGGTGTTGGAGCCCTGGTAGTTAGAATCCCACTTTGTCCCTGTATTGTTTCTTTGCACTGCTAATAGCTCTCCAGAGCACATACCTGGATTTCCTGTACTCCTCCAAATCACCAGAGTTGTAAGCATCAGTCCGTGCTTTAATTTGCGCAGATTTCCCTGTTAACCCAGGGCTTCTGATTCAAAAATGTCCACACAGTAATCCTCGGTGCAACATCATTGATACATTTGCCGATGTAGCCAGTGACCGCGTCTGTGTATGTGTTATTGTTGTTGTCTAGGGCTTGGTTGGTGTCTGCACGTGATGGAATGTGCACCGCTGTGAGAACGACCAATATAATCACATCCGATCATAAGATGGTCTAAGTTAGGAGAACAGCCCATAGAAATGATCTCCACATCTGACCACTCCTCCCTTCCCCAATTCTATTGTCCGGTCCTGGTGGTGAATGGAGAGCCCCTCAGGAACAATGGCCAAGTCTGGGATCGAAGGGTCGAGCCAAGTGTCTGTGAAAACCATAACACTACAGTTCTTAGTGTCTTGTTGAAAAGCCATCCTGCTCCTAAATTCATCCAGCTTATTATCCAGTGACTGGACTTTTGCACGTTTCCTCAGCCTGACCAGAACCCCGGCCTGCAACCCTCATTTTTTTTGTCGCCTCCACTTTCCAGATACAGCAACACGTAATTCCAGCCATGGACATTCTCCATTGTTCATTGATTGAGGTGCAAAAATATCATATTGTATGATTGGGCTCACTTGGGCGGTATGCATGTTGTGAAAAAATCCAGAATAAATAGCCTAACAAAATAAAACAAATATAAAGTTGCGGAGGAGCTTGAGACACGGCAACTGTCCTCGGCACCATCTTCTGTTCTAAGGTCGTCTTGTAATATGCTGGGACCCAAAAAAGGATGAGCGTTTTAGTTGAGTTCAGTTGAAGAAAGTTAGTAGACATCCAGTTATTTACATCAAACACCTGTAGAAAACTGACCTAACCCTAACCCTAACCCATAATGAGGTTGGTGGGCTTAACATGGAGGTACAACTGTCATCAGCTTAACAAGATTTAAAAAGAACTCAGGCATAGTTTTTCCAGACAAAGGAAGCACAAAGCTATACTTTCTAAGGGAAGATGTCACATTAACTCACCAAGCTGAATGATTTCTGGAGATGAAAATATTTTTACAAACCTGATCATAGACAGCCAGAATAGCCTTTGTCACCCAGGTTATTTGATTAGGTTGACAAATTCTATGAAAAAATATATGATATCATATAGATCACTATTACTTTTGCATTAATATAAAAGCAGGATTTTAACTGTTATAGTTGGTTGAGGTGGAGGTCATTTTAACTATTTTGTATCGGACTGCAAACTAATAATTATTTTCATTCTGGATTAACCTGCTGATTATTTTCTCCATTAATTGATTGATTGTTTGGTTTGTAAAAATTCTGAAAATAGTGAGAAATGCCGTCACAATTACCCAAAGTGTCACCTTCACAATGCTTTAACCAGTCGTGCAAAATTCAAAATTATTAAAAATAAATTAAAATAATTAAAAGGAAAAGCAGCAAATCATCACATTTGTGAAGCTGGAACAATGAAATGTTTTTACATGAAAAATGAAAAAATGATTATCAAAATAGTTGCCAATTAATTTCCTGTCAGTTGACTAATTGATTAATCGACTCATCGTTTCAGCTGTACTTGTATAAACTGTTTGGTGGTTTCCTTTATAACAAAACGTTATATTTTATAAGCTCTTTGTATTTGTGTGCAGAAATCTTTATTTGGAAGGTAACTAAAGCTGTCAGATAAATGTAGTGGAATAAAAAGTACAATATTTCCCCCTGAAATGTAGGGGAGTAGAAGTATAAAGTGGCATGAAAAGAAAGCACTTAAGTAAAGTAGAAGTACTTCAAATTTGTACTTAAAGTTATAATCTCGAAGATTTTCATTTCGTTGTCTTTTGCGGTGATATGGTGATATGCGGTAATTGCAGGTGTGTTTTTGGACCTCACTTCAGTTTCAGTTACACATCCTGGGTTGCCACTACGAGTATCTCATCATGCCTCATGACTCACTAATGCTCCATCTGTGTTCCAGGCAGTCAATGAAGTGCTAAGAGACATGCTAAATATGTTTGTGTTTTTTCTTTGAAATACATGTCCAAATAGATGGACTCAAGAGGGTAAAAAGACATGCCAGAAGATCAGTTTATCTCTGCCCATCCTGGTTCAACCTGATCCTGCCTGACAGGTCATATTTGAGATTGACGTTTCTAGTGTGGGTGGTGGAGCCTGTTCTGATCTAGTGTTTGTCCTGGATGGTGGGGGCTATCTCTTGGGATGTAGAGTGATAGGTAAAGGCTTTGCATCACTTCCATCCTGCACCAAGCACCTGTCCTGCTAACTGGCTATATGCTCCAGATCCTCTCCCTCTCAGATCCTTCAGTGGGGACATGCCTCTCAGCACAGCTTTCTCTCTGGTTCCACCAACAACCTGGCCTTCCTCAAACAGCACTTCTGGTGAACCACAATGGAGAACAATACCAAGTCATTTGTCACAGACTAACAAGTCTGTGTCCAGTATAAGCCCTCTCGTTGAGCTCCTAGTGGTGTGACCTAACCTCTTCCTATTGTTGATCCAGCTCAAATAACTCACTGGATATTGTCACTAATCACACCTCTGTTTGAAAAAAAAATGCTGCAAACAGAAAAGAGTGCTGTGAAATTCAAAAGCCATTTGTCTCAAAGTGTTCCTGACTCTTACCACTATAAAGCTTTCACATGGAAGACTACATCCACTACATCCATTTACCAGCCACAGCTACAAAATTCAATATAATGGAATTGGTAATCAGAGAGGCCCAATGCGACGAGTCCAACCCAAGGAATGGACCACCCAACTACCTCTTCGACCCTGATGCCGCCCCCTCCCAGGTTCTTCAGTGGGGGTATGCTTCACGGTCCTGCTGCCACCCAGGTATTAACCGAACACTCACCTTCTTGAAGCGACATTTTGGTGGCCTACTATGGAGGCTGACACCCGAGTGTTTGTCCTAGCTTGTACAGTGTGTGCACGAAGCAAGGCCTCTTACCACCCTCCGGCGGGGTTGCTTCTCCCCCTGCCTGTTCCTGGGCACCCTTGGTCACACATAGCTTTGAATTGTGTCGCTGGTCTTCCCTGCTCGGAGGGCAACACAGTCATACTCACCATCATTGACCATTTTTCCAAAGCTGCTCACTTTGTTGCTCTCCCCAAGCTCCCCTCAGCCCGAGAAACCACTGATCTCCTGGTCCAACATGTCTTCCGTCTCCATGGTATTCTGCTCATCTCTGACCGCGGCCCCCAATTCATGTCCTAAGTATGGAGATCCTTTTGCCAAGCCCTGGGTGCCAATGTCAGTCTCTCCTCCGGCTTCCACCCTCAAACCAATGGCCAGTCTAAGCGGGCTAATCAGGAGTTAGAGGCAGCTCTTTGCTGTGCTGCTACCACCAACCCCTCCTCCTGGAGCTCACATCTTGCATGGATTGAGTATGCACATAGCTCTCTCTCTTCCTCTGCTACTGGCATTTCTCCTTTTGAAAGCTCCCTAGGGTACCTTCCACCACTGTTTCCTGCCCAGAAAGGAGAGATTGCTGTGCCCTCAGCCCAGTCCCACATCAGACGCTGTCGCAAGATTTGGAGGGAGACCCGTGCCGCCCTGTTCCGGACAGCTAAGTACAAGAAGCAGGTTGCTGATCGTCATTGGACCCTGGCCCCCAACTACACTCCAGGTCAGAAAATTTGGCTTTCCTCTGAAAACTGACTCCAGGAAACTCTCCCCACAATTCATTGGACCTTTCGAAATTGAGAAAATCATCAACCCATCCACTGTCAGACTCAAGCTACTCAAATCTATATGCATTCACCCTTCTTTTCATGTGTCTCAGCTAAAACCAGTCTCGTCTAGCCCTTTGTGCTCTCCACATTTGTCATTCTCCAGCTTGCTTGCCTGCTCACTCCTCACCGCCATTCCTGCCCTCTGTGCCTCTCAAGTCTCTGGATCTGTCAAGCCACCTCCTACCAACTACATCAAGTGTTTTCAATAAACCTTTAAACTTCTAAACACTTATAGGCCTGTAGAACGCACAATCATCATCAGCCTTCCCCTTTTTAAGAATAAGGCTGATATTGGCCTCTGTTAGTGATCTGGGAAGGAAGTCATTTTTCAACAAGGTATGAAACATATTAAGCAAGGGTTGTATTAGTAAGGATTTAAATTCTTTATACCTAGAATTCACAGCCCAGCCCATCTGGGCCTGGTGCTTTGCCTGATTGTAGGGAATTCAGAGCTCCCTTAACTTCCCGCTCTGCTATTGGTTCATTAAGTATTTCCCTCTGTAGATCTGTAAATTTAGGTCAAGTCAGATTAGAAGAAAAGCTCAGAGAACCTGTGACTACACATGGGTTGTTTGCTTTTATATAGCTGACTATAATATTGTTTTAACACCTTGTTAATGTTCTCTGTCTGTTTTCCTTTTACCGTCAGCATCCTTAATGGCTGAGATACATTGGAAATCAGATTTCTTATTTATTAATCTAGCCAGGTATTTACTTGGTTTGTTGCCAAATTCATATAACTTCTGCTAAGCAAATCTGATGCACTGTTCAGCTTTATGAGTGAGTAAGGAGTTCAGTGAAGCCTTGATAGCCAACATTGTTTTCAAATTAGTCTCAGAAGGGTTTTTAACATAAGTCTTGTACGCTTCTGATAACTGAATCTCCATCTCCCTCAGACACTCAAGCGCTTTTCATCATTTACTTTTCACATATGATATTATTAAGCCTCTGGAATATGCCTTGCTTGTTTCACAAAGAGCTGAAGGAGAGACGTCAGGTGTATTGTTAATTGTGTACCTCTGTGTATTCAGAGGTAAAGTAAGAGATAAAGTTAGGGTCACTGAGCAAGGAAGAATTGAATCTCTTGGTAGGGTGGTACTCCCTTCGTGGAGGAACTGAAGGAATATAAGGCTATGGTCTGAAATTGTGATATTTCCAATAGAACAAGAGGTTCTCAGATTTAAGTTAGACTTGGGAACAAAGAAACAATCTATCCTTGAGCTACTCTTATGAACACTTGAGAAAAAGGAAAAATCCTTCTCTCCTGGATGTGTGATGCTCCATATATCAAGGTTACCTATCTCCTCACATAGCTGCTATTACTGCCCTGGCCCTTTTAGTAGGAGGTTGTCTTTCTGTTGGGGATTTATCCTCTTGGGGGTCCAATAGACAATTAAAGTCCCCTCCTATTATTGACTGTTCACATTCTATATCAGCAAACTCTGTGAAAGCCTTAGTGATTAACTCGGTGGAATGATCAGGAGGGTAATATATATTTGTTTTAGTAATACGCTTACCAAATAACAGACCTCTACAATAACATATCGTCCTCCCTCGAATAGCTTTTTCTACCTTGAATGGCAATAATTTGTGGATTAACATACACACGCCTCTGCTATTAGAGGTAAAGGATGAGAAAAAGACCTGTCCCACCCATTCACGTTTGAGTTTAAAATGTTCTATATCTTTGAGGTGAGTTTCTTGTAATAGTGCAATTTTAACCCCCTTCCCTTTTCAAAAGCGGGGTGTGCACATTTCAAGAACCGAACTTAGTGTCAAGTCCTACCATGTGTAAAGTTTAATTTATGCCTAGTACTGTAGGTTGTGATGCTATTGTCACTTCATCCATTATCCCAAATGGGATAAGAGCTGCTCCATAAATAATGTTTTTGGACATCCAATGCAATTTCTATATAGAGTGAAACCATGGCCATAAGAACTACAGACGGGTGACGAATTAAAGGAAAAACCTGAATAAATGAGTGGAGAAACATAACGAATGCAGATGCTTCCAGAGTGGCACAAGGGGTCACTGAATGGTTTCATGGGTATGAAAATGATGTGAATCATATCCTATGGCCTTTACAGTCACCAGATCCCAACCCAATTGAACACCTATGGGAGACATTCTCCATCACCATCATTAAACCACCAAATGAGGGAATATCTTTTGGAAGAATGGTGTTCATCCCTCCAATAGAGTTCAGAGACTTGTAGAATCAATGCCAAGGAGCATTGAAGCTGTTTTGGCGGCACGTGGTGGCCCAGCACCTTACTGAGACACTTTATGTTGGTTTTTCCTTTAATTTGTCAACCGTCTGTATATACAATTATCTTTACTTGGTCCTGAACATGTAAAACCAAAACTAACAAAACACTTAAGAATAAACCAATACAGACAGAGTATCTCTGATGACACTATAATGACACTACATTGGAGTGACTTCTATGGCCGTTTTAAAGAGTCAATGTGTGCAGACACTTTGTCCAGAGTGTGGAAAGTTTTGGTGGTGTCATGTGATCGACTGTGATCCTCTGTGAAGCCGGGAATAGCATGGCATAGTGGGCTCCGGGGATGTTTTGCAGTTTCCTCTTGACATTCACAAATTCCTGTCTCCATTTGATTGTCTCTGCTGCGAAGTCCTGAAAAAAAATATATTTTGGATCCTTCAGAGAGAACCTCTTTTTTTTTTAGTATGGACAACCTCACTTGCTGGCCACAGTATGTCAGAGTGGATGGCTGTCCCTCTGAGCTTGTGATCAGCAACACCGGCGCACCTCAAGGAACTGTTATGGCGCCATTCCTCTTCATACTCTACACTGCAGACTTCCGTTTCAACCCTGCCACCTTCAAAAGTTTTCCGACAACTCCTCCATTATTGGATGCATCAACAATGACAACGAGGAGGAGTACAGAGGACTGATAGAGAGCTTTGTTACATGGTACAACAACAATCACCTGAAGCTCAATATCAGCAAGACCAAGGAGGTGGTGGTGGACTCTCAAAGAAGAGGAGGTCCCCTGTCACCATCCAGGGACAGGAAGTGGAGAGGGTGGACTCATATCTTGGGGTCCAAATCAATAAAAAACTGGACTGGTCTCACAACACTGACGCCCTCTTCAGGAAGGGACAAAGCAGACTGTTCTTCCTGAGGAGACTTAGATCCTTCAGAATGCGCAACAGGCTCCTGAAGACCTTCTACCAGTCCGTAGTAGCCAATGCACTGCTCTTTGCTGTGGTGTGCTGGGGTGATGGCATCAAAGCTAGTGAGGCCAGCAGACTGAACAAGCTGGTGAGGAAAGCCAGCTCTGTGGTTGGGCTGGAACTGGACAGTCTGGAGTCAGTGGCAGAGAGGAGGATGAAGGAAAAAATCAAAGCCATCCTAGACAACCCCTCTCATCCTCTCCATGACGAGCTGCGGAAGATGGGCAGCTCATTTGTGCAGATTGTACAACAGCAGTCTATAACACCACAACACACAGACCCATTTCTCCACAGTGTCTGGTACACTTGAGACACTAACCTCACTTTTCCCTCTCCATTGTCACTGTTGCTGGACTGATTATATACCGTGCATTACTTGTTGATATGTTCTTGTTATATATTATACTATACCATACAATACCATATTACATTTGATATTACATATTCTATTGTGTTATATTGTTATATTGCTATATTATACTACATATCATGTTATTCTTACACTATGTTATACTATATATATATATATGTTATATTGCTGTACTATACTTATACTAAATACTATGTTATATTGTTGTACTATACTATATATTATGTTATACTATACCACTACACTTCACCTTATACTATATCTCATATCCCATACTACATCATAATTTACCATATTATACTATATTATGTTAAAATGTTGCATTGACTCTTGCACTATATTCTATAATATTAATACAGATGAACACAAAGTACCATTACTTAATCATATCATATTTTAGCCTGGTGTACACTGTTTACATAGACTTGTTGACTCTGCTGCTATTAATACACTATTGTCACTTTACCATGTAATTTTGTCTCCAAATGCTTGTGTATCATTTCTATGTTTTATTCTATTCTTATTTTAGTTTATGTACCTCTTACTATTTATTTTCGTTACTTTAAATACTTATCTGTATTTATTTCTGTCCTTGTACACCTGCAACAGCCAAATTTCCCCTCTGGGATCAATAAAGGTGTATCTTATCTTATGTTATGTTATTATAATTATGACATGTTTATGTGCATGATCGTATGTGTATGGGAGAAAGGGGAAAAAAGAAAAAAAGGTAAAAGTCAAATTTACAAATAATAATTGTCTAATAATAGACAACATTCTTTCTAATGTTCTTACTGTTATTATTACATTCCTTCTGTTAAACCATTGTTTCTATTAATACCACCATACAATAGCCATCCAAAAATGAAAAAGGTAATGAAAGACAGCAATTAATAAATAAGTAATAATAAGGAAAGAAAGAAAAGTAAATGGATAACTAAATAAATTGTTTGCAATTGAAATGAGTGCTGCTTGTGTAAACATGTCAGCCAGTTGGGGAATGTGTGTCTGGGAGGGCCAGTATTGTCATATAAGGGACCCGGCAGGGCTTGAGGGTCTATTCCACAGTTGAAGTACATGGGAGTGGGTGCACTGATTTCACCGGCAGTAGGGGGAGGTTGTTACCTGGGTGGGAATATGTCCATGTGTAATGTGTGTATGTTGGTTTGTGTTACACGGGTCGGCATGTGGTATTTTGTATTGAACATGTTCCAATTTAACGTTATGGGCCACTGAGAAGATCAACCAGGAGTTGATATTGATGGTAGTGGCAAAATATCTTTACCAATCTTGGATCGGTGTTGGGAGATTGTTGTCTGTTCTTATTAGAAGTTTGATGCTTGATGCTTTTTAATGATGGTGCAACAGTAACAGGCCATTTACACATACAGACTCAATAGCTAGGATAGCAATAGGCTGCTATCCATTGTCAATGGGACCTGGCGTTGCAGCCCGTCACCGCCCACTGAACAGAAATTTAAAAGGCGGCCAGTGTTACAGGTCTCAGGCTGTAAGACCCATAAACAGATAAGATTCCTGTAAAACAGGAGAAAGAATGAGACAGGCGACAGGTGCTTCTATTCAGTGCAGCTTCGCTCATCAGAATTTATTTGCCAATATGCATAATATATCTTGTTTTCCCCTCTTTTTTTGTATTCCAATGTTATTTTGTCAATACAGATCATACAATACAACACAAGATCCATCATGTCAAAAACAAAACAAAATACATAGACTAGTTACACTCTCTCTTTTTCCTGTATTCAAATAAAACACATTTCCCATTCAAAATAATCCTGAGTTCAATCAGTGTACTACTGCATTAATGAATCCTCATTCGCTCCATTAACTTGAGCCAGCGCCTCCATTAAGTTTAAAACTACCTAAAAGAAACATTACTATGAAGTATAGGATCTTCTTTAACCTCACTCATAGTGTAAATAAAAAAAACTAGCACATGGCTACTCATGACTATGTTCGTTCGGTAGGAATGCGTGAGCTGAAGACTTGCAAAGTCTAACTTTTCATAGTGCTTATAATGTTCAAACATGTATACATTAAACTCTAAAACCAACCATATATTCATTTAGAACAAGCANNTTATACAAAGAAAATAGTGTTTAACCCAGAATGAAATGTGCTGGAGCCCAAAACTACAACTGCTTTGATTTTACCTTGATTTATACAAAAAGTTTACAGCCGGCGCCATCTTGGGTCACCGCAGCACAAAGGAAAACCGTATCCTCTCTTCTTGTTCACAAAATCATATAAATGTACTCATTACTCTTACAAAATCAATGTAATCTATAATTTAGATGTTAACCAACATGTGTATGTAGTTATACAAGCTTTAAAACATCACAAACCTGTAAAACAGGAGAAAGAATGAGACAGGCGACAGGTGCTTCTATTCAGTGCAGCTTTGCTCATCAGAATGAGGAAGTAACGAGAGTCCACGCAAAGAGAGTCCATGGGAGAAGCAAAGCGCCACACTACCTCCTGCTGGCAACACTGAAATGCTCTCAGTGTATTATAAAGAAGCCTTGTAATCTTACCAAGAGGCAATAATTGACTATTATGGCTCATATTAGAAATTTCCTCTCACAGAAATAACATTTCCAGAACAAAAGCATAAACAAAATTACATAAAATGTGACCATACATTTTGTGTGCGTCACACCAGCAGCACTACAGGGGAAAGTTGAGAAAAGCTCAACTTTATGCAAACGTCCTCTAATGCAATGTGAGTGACAACCAGGCGAATCGCACACATAAAGCCCACAGAAACAGAGGCACAGAGTTGTTTACTACTCAGTATGATGTTATTTAATGTTAACAGAGGTAAGCCTGTGTCAGGCTACATGTCTGTGTCCATTTTATTGGCGTACTGATTCTGGAAAGAGATATTACATTTTAAATGCTGTGAGCATCACAAATGAAATTCCATTCATCTACAAACCTAGAAAACCTGTACCAAAAAACCCATACTATGGATGGATAGATACCACTAAAGATTACTGAGAATATTAATTTCAGTAGTAATTTGAGAGAACTCACCCTTTAAATTGCCCGAGGTGAGAGGCCTCTAAAAGGGAAAAAGTTTACCACTGTGAAGCACAACACAATAATACCCCAAATAATTAATAAACATCACCCCAAACATGCTGTCTGTGTCGCTGAAATAAATTATTAGTTAAATTTAAGATTTTCTAAACACTGAAGTTTATTCATCCATTCCATGCAATGATGGTTTATCTAACTACAGTAATTTATGGTACAATGAAATGTGCATTCATTTTTACTACCTGATGCCATATTTTGTTATTTACTTTAATGATTAGAGCGGTATCGTCCTTTTTCTGAGAACACATCCATGCACACAATAATGCCACTACTGAAAATACAGTGAGACTGAATTTAAGCAGCTAAGCTGAAAAAACAAACGTAATAATAAAGTGGACAGGTCTCTCCAGAGTAAAATGATCAGACTTTTACTTACAGTAAAATAAAATGTCTAGACAGCTCTGAGGAGCTCAGGACTCAATGTGAAGATGGGCGCAATGTAACAAATTATTTGACTGTAGCCTATAAAATCTATAAAATATAAAATGTGTGAGAGCTTACCTGTGTGTGGAAAGTACATAAAGTCATTTGCCGTTAGATCCTGACCAATCCTGATGCCCAGTTGGGGATAATTAATAATTATGAATAATGAATGCAGATACCGCTGCTGTGCCACTTGATTAAATGCACACAGTAACTCTCTCACCTCGGAGATGCACATACGCATCTTACTGCTGTGTGATGGTTACAGGTATTTAATAAACTCAGAGGAATAAATCCTACATTCAGTGATACGAGGAGACATTATTGGTGAGCCTATTTGATCTAGTCTGTTATAGATTCTGCCGTCATCGCATTAAAAGTTGTATTTTTATGAATGAAAGGGAGATTCTTTTGTCTCTGGTCCAATAAGTTGAAATCAATCAGGCCACAAGTCGATTCCTATTAAGGCTGGTTTATTCATGCGCATGGTCAGCTTTAAAGTAGCACAAAAGTACAACCTCAGATCTGCGCTGAGTCCATGATGACGAGGTTACAATGTATATCCATACATGGCCTGGACCACAGCCCCTACATTCTTTGTCCATGAATGGAAAAGCGTAGTCTAAGTGATACCAGATTTTCTTCTACTGGCTTTACTCCAGCTAACCACATGAACCTGAGGGTCCTTACTCGCATTTCAATAGGTGAAAAACATAGGCATGTCCCAAAGTTACACAAACTTATAAAAGATATAAAGGTTAACATGAAATGATTATAAACATACAAAACATATGAAATGGGGTTATTTTATGTCATCAAGCAAAAGCCACCTATCAATGTACAATTCAGTTTCTAAAAGATGTGCAATTGTAGAGCCACGTGAATGTGACAAAAATCAACATAGGTGTTTTGGGATTTTGAAGAGCTCTGTGTATTCAAGTTCAAGTTCATTTGTCACACATAACCATACAGGGTATAATCATAGTGAAATGTATGACAGTTAGCTCCTTCAATTATGCAATAAAAATCACTGTAAAATAGAATAAAAATAAGTAATAAATAATAATGTTAATAGTGACTTTAAATAATAAAGTAAGTAAAAATAGTCGTAGGGCAATTCTTAGGCAGTGTCCTCAATCAGGTTCCTAGTGGCCTGAGGGTAGAAGCTCTTCCTGAGCCTCTCAGTGCTGGCCTGGTGTATCCGGTATCTTCTTTTCGACCACAGCAAGAAGAAAACAAACACCAGGCAGTCATTGTTCATGATGGCCATGCCAATATCCTCATGGCCTCTCCGGTCATGCAGTGCCGGTGCCTGTCGAGCTCCAGCCGGTAGGCAGAGCCCTTGGCCTGCCCGCGAGTCCTGACGAGCTGCACAGTGGCCAGTGGCTACTGGTCGCACTTCTCCCACTTCTCCAGCACCAGCATGAAGAGGAAGCTGAAGCAGGACTGCATCATCACCCAGTCCACCGCGCCAGAAACAAGGGACATTATAGTTCCTGATATCCCGTTGGAAACTGATGCAGGCATGGAGGTCGTCCAGATTATTATCCAACACCTGGACATTGGCTAGCAGGATGCTTGGCAGAGAAGATCCATTCGGCCGGGACCACAGCTGGTGTTTAATCCCTCCGCGTCCACCTCGGTGTTTCCTCCCATGTTGAGGCGGATGCACAGATGNTCTCACAACACTGACGCCCTCTTCAGGAAGGGACAAAGCAGACTGTTCTTCCTGAGGAGACTTAGATGCTTCAGTGTGTGCAACAAGCTCCTGAAGATCTTTTACCAGTCTATAGTAGCCAGTGCACTGTTCTTTGCTGTGGTGTGCTAGGGTGGTGGCATCAAAGCTAGTGTGGCCAGCAGACTGAACAAGCTGGTGAGGAAAGCCAGCTCTGTGGTCGGGCTGGAACTGGACAGTCAGTGGCGGAGAGGGGGATGAAGGACAAAATCAAAGCCATCCTGGACAACCCCTCTCATCCTCTCCATGATGAGCTGTGGCAGATGGGCAGCTCATTCAGCCACCNGAGCGCTTCAGGCGCTCATTTATACTTGCTGCCATCAGACTGTACAACAGAAGTGGAGACCAGAGTCTATAACACCACAACACACACAGACCCATTTTTCCACAGTGCCTGGTGCACTCAAGATACTCTGTTGGACTGCTTGACCGATTATATACCTTGTCATACTTGTTGATATATTTTTGTCATATATTATACTGTACCATATTATAATTGATACTCTATTCTATTCTATTCTATTCTATTCTATTCTATTCTATTCTATGTTATATTGCTATACTATACTACATATTATATTAATATGTAGTATAATATACTGCATATTATGTTATATCATTCACTATGTTATACTATATACTATTTTATATTGCTGTACTATACTTATACTATAATGTTTTATTGTTGTACTATACTATATATTATGTTTTATTGTTGTACTATACTATATATTATGTTATACTATACTATATCACTACACTTCACCTTATACTATGTCTCATATCCCATACTATATCATGATGTGCCATATTATACTATATTATGGTAACATGCTACTTTGACTCTTGCACTATATTCTATTTATTAATATAGACGAACACCAAATACCATTACTTAATTATATCATATTTTAGCCTGGTGTACACTGTTTACATAGACCTGTTGACTCTGCTGCTATAAATACACCACGGTCACTTTAACTGCACCTCTTCACTTTAAACATGTCATTTTTGTTACCAAATGCTCGTGTATAGTTTCTATTTTTCATTCTACTCTTATTTTAGTTGATGTACCTCTTATTATTTATTTCTGTCCTGTACTGCTTCAACAACCAAATTTCCCCGCTGGGGATAAATAAAGGTGTATCTTATCTTATCTTATCTTATCTTAGTCTGGTGGTACGGCAGCAGATACTTCTGTATCACTTGCCAAATGGCAGCAGGGTGAACAGGCTGTGGCTGGAGTGGGTATTGTCTTTTCATATCCTTTGGGCTCTGCGCAGGCACCTAACCTCACTTATATCACTGATGCTCAGTAGATGGGTACCAATTATGTTCTAGGCAGTTTTAATCACCCGCTGCAGAGCCCTCCTGTCCTGGGCCGTGCACATCCAATGCCACTTTTAAGGTTTCCAGTCAGGATGCTTTCTATTGCTCCTCTGTAAAAGTTAACAAGAACTTGGCATGGGAATTTTGCCTTCTTAAGTTTCCTGAAGAAATACGGTCGTTTCTGAGTTTTCTATACCAGGGTGGAGATGTGAGATGTCCATGACAGGTTCTCTGTGATGCTGATTACCAGGAACCTAGAACTGTTCACCTGCTCCACCTCATATCCACTGTCTTAGTCTCCTTTTTTCTAAAAATCAACCACCCTGCAAGATTGTTAATTTCCCCCCATTATGAATTCTCATTGTTGTTTGTAATCCGGCTGATGTTGGTGGTGCCGTCTTCACAACAGAGTTCTGTCCATGTCGTGGATTGCAGTTGTAGGTGTACAGCGTGAACAGGAGGGGGCTGAGCGCACAGCCCTGGAGGGCTCCGAAGTTGAGCACTAGAGTGTTAGGAATTGTTTGTGAGTGGACCCAAGTGCAGAACACATACCAGAAAGCAGATCAAGATTAACAGATTTATTGTAGGAATTAATGTAGAAGGAGATGACCAAGGTGAGGGAATGGCTGGTGACGGCAGGAAGGAGAGGAGGAATGGAGAGTGGCAAGTTTCCCTGGCCGGCAGAGGAAGCAGGGGGGAACGGGTTAGTAGGCAGGCTAGTAGGCAGGCAGGCAGGCAGGCAGGCAGGCAAGTAAACAGGACTCCTGGGGCACAGGGAACAAACAAGCATTAAACAAGGTAATAAATACACAAGATAACAAATACACAAGATGATACTATAGTGGAGATACTAGAGTAGGGCCTGAGCGTAGCTACCACTGATCTGATCTGGCGATGAGTGGAAGGAAAGCTGGGGTAGATAAGCTGAGTACTGATGAGCTGACTGCAGACAGGTGTGTGGGTAGGCAGGGTCAGGTGAGCGGCGAGGCGGAGACTAGACATACCCACACAAACACAGAGAGGCAAACTAGGGACGTAGAAGACACAAGAGGAGAGGGCAGCCAAGCCAATGACATCAACTAGCTGGTTGGCACATATTCTTAGTACACGGCCAGTGATGCTATCAGGCCCAGCAGCTTTACTTTACATCAGCAGGTGCTGATGTCAGCCAACTCTTCAGTTCCTCGAACGCCTCCTGGCATTCCTCTGTCCAGTTGAAGCGTGCATACTTTTTGGGGAGGTCATGGAGCGGCTTGGCTACTGTGGTAAAGTCTTCCACAAAACGTCGATAGTAGTAAGCCAGGCTGACGAACTGGCATACTTCTGAGACGTTTTGATGTGTTGGCCACTCAGTCACCTTTTGAACCTTTTGAGGGTCAGTGGCGACACCCTTTGTGGAGACTTTGTGCCCCAGACAGGCCACTTGCTCCCAAAACAGGCAGCACTTGGAAGGTTTCAGCTTTAAGATAGCTTCGAGCAGTCTGGCAAACACCAAGCTCGATCCATAAGCTTTTGGAACGTGGCTGGCGCATGACAGAAAGGCATCACGTTCCACTCAGATAGTCCTTTCCGGGTGCAGAAAGCAGAAGCTTTACAGGCTCTCAGAGTCATTTCCATCTACGTGTACCCCAGGGCCTGTAATCCACACACAGCCGTGGGCTCTTATCTTTCTTTCTCACCATTACGATCGGTGCAACCCAGCTGCTGTTGCTGGGTTGGGACAGGCCAGCCTCCTGCCTCCAGGCTCTGCTGCACCTGCTGCAGTCTGTTTATCTCTGGCCATTCTGTGCGGGGGCTGTTTCACAGGTGGTCCTGGGGTGGTCAGGATATCGTGCTGCACCAGGCTGGTGCGGCCGAGGTCAGTGGTTCCTGTAGAGAAGACATCGCTGTGGGACTGTAGCAAGTGAGCCAGCCTACCACAGTCATCCTCTGGCAGGCAAGCACAGCTCTTGGCATACAGGGCCTGCAGGTGCCTGGGTACAGGAGCAGAGACAGGGTTAATAGGCTCAGGCACCGCCGGGGCCCTTGGGGACTGGAGCTCTACCTTCCCTAACACTTTGGCTGGCTGAAGAACCCTGGCCACAGCCCCTCTCTTTAAGGTGACAGGTGTAAGACCAGGGTTGGTGTTGGTGGATTGCTGCATCTGTATGATAACGTAAGCCACTAGGACATGGTGCTTTTCATTGAAACCCTTGGTTGGGCTCAACATCATGTCTCCATCAGCAGCATGGGGGAGGCGGGCAGTACCAGGCACAACGTACTCACACCCCGACTCCAACACTGTTGTGCGTGCCACCCTAACAACGTACACCTCGGGTTGGTGGCTGAGGTTTCGAAAAGCAAGGTACCTTTTCACCTCAGAGGGTTATCTCTCTGTGGCCGTAGTTCAAAAGGGTGCGCGCCTGTTGCAGGAAGGGGTGCCCCAAGATGACCATGGTGCTGTCAGCTGTGTTCGCCATGATTTGTGAGTTCACATTAGTGACTCTGCTCTCAATGTACTTTGGTGGCATTCCTGGTTGTCTCGTACCTGTGCGCTACTTTGTAGGCTCTTGCCGGTGTTATGAAGGGGTTAGCCCGTGCTGATGATGGCGGGGTGGGTGGCCAAGCTTCATCGAGTAGCAGTGTCGGCATGTGAGCTGCCTCTTCACATGCGGCTAACGTTAGCTCCATGCTAGCCCCAAAGGGGTTGCTACTGTCTCTGTTGTCAGCGTGTCCGCCGTTCGCCTGGTTAACGCCTGGTTAACGCCTGGTTAACGCCTGGTTAAGTCCACATTAGCTCAAACAGTCTCTCTCACATCTGACAAATGCGTTGGTACTAACATTTGGACTTGCTGTTTTGATGTACAGTACCTTTTAGTTCCAGCAGCAATGTTATCTCCGAACGCCGCCATTTTCTCCGTCTGTCTCCTTCAAACTTTTCCTCTTATCTCCAACTTTCTTGCAGAATTTATCCGGGACAAGTTCTTTCCATCTTCAGTCCTCCGAACAGTAGGTGGGAGACCTCTTCTTAAGGCTAATTCAGTTGATTGATGATTGATTGATATGATATGATTGATATGATTGATTCATAAACTGTGTTGCACAGTTCATTTCTAAAAGTGGTTCTTATGATTTTGAGAATTGGTGTTGTCAGCACACTTTGAAAGCAGATAGAATGGAATAAGTTTCTGAGACTAAAAGGCTTGCTTTTAACTACAGGGTTAGGCAACTGTTAATGGAGTGTTAATGTAATAGTCTTTGGTAGGACAGGAATCAGGACTGTCTTTATTAACGGACAATGAGCTGAATACTGTATTGTGGGGTTTGGTTGATATGAGGTGAATATGTGATGACCTGGCTTGCGTAGTGTGTGTATCTTGTCAAGGAGAAATATGTAGCTATTAGTGAAAATATTGATACTGATGCCTCTATATGACCTACATAGACAAACGAGACCAACAGCGAGAAGATTGGCTATTTCTATTAGTTTCTAATAGTTATTCTTAATGCCTGCCACCACGTCAGATTTTTCCGCGAAATCAGACGAAACAGTGCTGGGGTTTGTTCTGGCTGAATTCAAGTTGCTTCAGCCGCTAACTGAAGGTCCGTCTCCGGAGCTGCCATCCGCTCTCCTCCTGGAGAAGTAGTCTCCTTGCAGCAGGCAGTGAGGCGGAGGGAACATGTAACCTAACGGTAGGTGAAACACTACCACATTTGTCCACAGGGACCGCCAAAATCAACACAAAATGAAAAGAGCTGCTTTAACTACATTGGGAGAAGCCATTTGAAATTTCATTGTACCTGAGTATAATGACAGTAAAGATCATTCATAGATGTACATGTAAAAGTAGTATCAGTGACTAAAGTAGTGACTGTGGCTGTGTCAATGGCAGAACTGGGTTCGTATTTCACTTCCTGTTTACATCTCTGTATATACTGTATATAAACAGTATATATATATATATACATACACTATATACTACCTGTTTATACCTGTATACGTCACAGTATACATATATATTTATATAAATACAAACCCAGTTGTGCCATTGACTGTTGAACACCATGCTGATACTACTTTTGCTTACAGTTCACTTCCTGTTTACATCTCTGTATATATGTACCATATATTGTCACAACCGGGCTCAAGGCTGGACAAAGGAGGGGAGACCACATGAGTTGTAACTAAAAATATGTTGTATTTTACGTAGGCCTTACTAAAAAGGAAATTAACTTACTAAAACTAAACTAAACACAACAAAACCAAACAGGTGGAAGCCAGGGCAGAGAGAGAGACTAATTAACTTCCACAAGCTTATATGATCTTGCAGCCAGACCAGGTGAGCTGAATCTTCCTGAGGACCAAACTCCAACCACCAGGCTACTGGAGGGAGAGGCCTTCTCAGAGGGTCGTCACAACTGTTTAACTGTGAAACTGTTTATAGGCTACCTGCACACATCACAGGATACATACTGTATATATTTATTCATTTTATTTTAGTCCCATATTTTAATGTCTGCACTGTTTATGTCTTAAATTCTCTTTAATACTTTACTTGTGTGATTTTCTTCTTTTAGTGCATGTTATAGAATCGGGTTTATTGCCAAGTAGGTTTACACATACAAGGAATTTGCCTTGGTGTTATGGTGCATAACAATTAACATAGCAAGAGAATCAAAATAGAAAGCAAGTAAAAAGCAAGTACTGCAACAGTCATAAAAATGTAAATAAAATAGAAGAATCTGCAATAAAAGTATGAGAAAATATTATATAAAATATGTACAATATATCTGTTTTTAGAATGAAAGAGCTGTTGACCAGGGAATGGTTCACAGTATGAAGTACAGAGAAAAAGTGCAATGTACAGAGATGACAATCCAGAGAATATGCGTTAATGCAACACACAGAGTCAGATGTGGAGGCTTTACGTTAATGTAACGTGAAGTGACTATGGGGGATGAGAGTCCATACTGGAGGGGAGAGTCTCAAACAGTTTGTGTCCAGGGTGGGAGGGGTCAGCTACAATCCTGGAGACGTACAGGTCCTGGAGAGATGGCAGATTGCAGCCAAGCACCTTCTCAGCAGAGCGAATGATACACTGCAGTCTGCCCTTATCCTTGGCAGTGGCAGCAGCGTACCAGATGGTGATGGAGGAGGTGAGGATGGACTCAATGATGGCGGTGTAGAAGTCCACCATCATTGTCTTTGACAGGTTGAACTTCTTCAGCTGCTGCAGGAACTTGAGGTCCTGGGTGATGATGGTCCCCAGGAAGTGTTAGGACCCCACAGTGACAACTGGAGAGTCACACAGGGTGATGGGGGCGGGTGGGGCTGCGTTCTTCCTGTAGTCCACAATCTCTACTGTCTTTAGAGCACTGAGCTCCAGGTTGTTCTGACTGCACCAGGTCACCAGATGGTCAATCTCCCACCTGTAGGTGGACTCATCCCCACCAGAGATGAGTCCAGTGAGGGTGGTGTCGTCCGTTTATTCGTTGTTTACTTTTATTTACTTCATAAACCTAAAATTTGGTTTATCCAAAAAAAAAAAATAAAAAAAAATTCTGACCTGGAGCTGAAACGTTTGTGTAGATTTGTATTTCATAACTTTGCTATGAAGACTTGTGTTAGTTCCAAACCTGTTAAGTTGTAAATAGTTTGTTACACTGTAAATATGGAGCACATGGAAGCAGTTCGGTAGGAGTGAGGAGCCCTTTTTGTTTGTTTTTTGGTTTAGGAGCCAAGATTAGACACTTGTCATTTGTTTACACTTAGTTTTCTTTGTTAGGGAAGTTTCGGGTTTGTTGTTTGGGGCACTGCTCAACTCTGAAGCTGAATAAACTGCTGTGTTTGAACTGTGATTCATCCTGTGCTGCTGGCCGTTCTTGGGAGCGGGAAGAGTGTGGAGTCACACACACATCATGTTGTAGGTTTCCTCTAGACCAGGAACATACCGATATTCCACTGTACTTGACTGGGACTTGACTCCAGACATTTCATTGAGCAGTGAGTGTGTTGTGCTCTGATTCAGTGAGCAGATCAGTTAGTCGGCCTTCGGAGCAGCAGTCAACCCCGCTGTCACCCCAGCCCGCACGCGCCATTGGCTGCGCGCAGTGACAATCAGGGAGATTACCGTTACGTCATTGCAGCGCGGTGCGCGATTGGCTGGCCGTCCTGCATAATCCCACCACCGAGTGGCTGAGGTTTTGTTCACCATGTTGGATCAACTGCTCATCTTAGTTGCCTTGTAACGAGTACTTTATCATGTCAGTGGCAGCGGAGCGTCGTGGGCCCAGACTGTAGAGGTTCAACCGAGGGGCTTCCTCTTCCCCAGCACGCAGCAGGGCTCACCGACACCAACCAGAGGACCACTGTTTGGATTTGGGGACACGGGCACCGATTAGCTAGCTCCAAGCTGTGAGGCTGAACACCACTCCTGGCAGCAGGAGAATTTCTCCCGCATTAAAAGGATTGAACTTTTTCCCCGCATTGTTATTTCCTCTCCCTGGATGTGTGCCTGTGAGCCGCGAGGACAGTGTGAAACATACTCAGCACAGGGCTGTCGATGGGGGAAACTAGCTGCCTGCCAGTGAGTCATGGTCGAAGCTTCGTCACTCTGTCAGAATGATGGGGATTTCTTTCCAGGCGCGCGGCTCGGTGTGTTGCTGTAATAATATGTGAGTGGAGTGGATGGCCGAGGCCTGGGCCTGCCTGCCTGCCTGCCTGCCTGCCTGTGTTGTATTGTGGCCTGGGCTGGGATACACCTCCTCTGCACCGGATCAGCAGCGATAATTACGGCTCGGAGATTAGCCCTGTTTACAGAGTAGCTGGCTGGCCTGCGCACACAGCTGACGGAGGATTTCCAAGCCGTGTGGAGCCCCGGTGGTGGGAAGAGCGACGGCGCTGGACCAGAGCGTGTGGCAAACTTGGACACTTTTAAAAGATGACTGCGCTGCGTCCCATGTGACATGCTTTAGATCGCACTGTTCTACCAAGACGGGGAAGCTGAATTTCACCAGGAGGGAAGGGGCGCCATCTCTATCATGAGGGACATCTAGGGCCACCGACTTTTTGATTTACAGAGGGGGGTGCTCATTGCCGTACATGCTCATGATATGATTTCCGCTATTAGCCCCGGGCTACAGTAGCATAATGGTGTGCAAGCAAGCAAATTAATTTCGAGGAAGTTGTTGCCATTATGATAAGGAGGCACACCAGAAAGCTTTCTCTCCCCACAGATTGGATCATTTAAAGCCCAGATCTGTTCTCTATGTTTGCTCTCAGTTTCATCAGTCGTCGTGTTGCAGCCTGGTAGCCATTCTCATCACTTTTAGAAGCGGGTTAGCTTCATTTAATGGCTCTTTGCGGCACAACGGCTACAAATGTTACAAAAATGATGGCTGCTTACAACGGTGGCTCCTCAGCAGTGGCTGCCCATCACCCGCATCACCACCACCAGCTCCAGCACCTTCCGCCCCCCCACATGCACCACCACCACCACCACGCGGGCCAGCATCACTTGCAGCACCCGGGCTCCGCCGCCGCCGTGCACACGGTCCAGCAACACACCTCCACGGCTGCCGCTGCGGCGGTGATGCTCAACCCCGGCCAGCAGCAGCCCTACTTCCCCTCTCCCGCCCCCGGACAAGCCCCCGGGCCGGCGGCGGCCGCGGCTCCTGCCCAGGTTCAAGCCGCCGCTGCTGTCAAAGCTCACCATCACCACCATCAGCATCAGCAGCACCAGCAGCAACACACGCACCACCTCCAACAGCAGCTGGACATAGAGCCTGACAGGCCCATCGGCTATGGAGCGTTTGGGGTTGTCTGGTAAGCGTCACACACCAGTATTCATGCATGTTTTAGCCCATTTCACTACAAGCCTTGTATACCCAGTGTTGGGGAAGCTACTCTGAAAACAGCTTTGCAGGCTACCAATGACTTCCCACTGGAAGAAGTTCAACTACAGCAGAGCTACACAGGGAGGAATCTAGTTTAGTTCACTAAAGCTACTTTAAAAAAAAGTAGTTCAAACTACTTTTTAAAGAAATGATCAAATTGACAATGTACATGTGATATGAAATTATAACAAAATATAATCCAAAAAAGTCACATGCCAGCAATTGAGTTTATTGCATTTAAGTGCCCACTTGTTCACAGGTCATACATAAACAACACAATAAAATACCCCACTATTCGTGGGAAAGTGCAGGAATGTCAGCTTTGGTTTTGAATTTAATGTCCATCAGTCAGACACCTGTTTTCCAGAAACTAGAGTCCAGGTGGGGGTACTGCACCAAGCAGGATTACTCAGTTAGCCAGGTAACTTCTAAAATAGCATGCAACAACTTCTCTGAACATTTGTTAATGAACAGCAATAATCAATACTTATGATTAATTGACACCTAATATATTAAAGTTTAATTTTACAAATTCAGATTCAAAACATAAACTATAGTCAAATAATGCATCGCCTGGGCATGTCTTCACAGCTCAGGATGAAAGAAAAAGGGGACGGGGCTGGTCAAAGGGGGTTCAGTTACAGTAGAGGAGCAATGGTAAAATAAAAAACCCTTCCTTTCCTTTCATGGCCCAAACCTGTTTATAGTTTCAGTAGTTGATGACACAAAAAACGGTAAAAAAAAAGTAACTTAACTCCTTGAATCACTCTGCAAATATGAATGTAGTTGAATTACCAGCGAGATACTGCAAAATGTAGTTAAACTACTAGTTTAATTACATGTAGTTCACTCCTCCCCAACACTGTGTATACGTAGGCTGTATAGTGTTAGAAATGTGTTTTGTCTTCCTGCCAGGCAGCCACTGGGTTCCATTCATTTCACTATAATATGAAAATCAACTTGTAAAGTCTTGCAACTGAGTTAATTCTTCACATTGAACGTTATTTTTGTATTGATTTTGTCAGTGTAAACATTTCAAATGTTTGTAACTGCAGCATTAGTTAGATATGCCAACTCATGTAAGTTAACTGACAACAGTAAAGTGCTGTGATGTGTGCTGTGATCTATGACCTAACTCAAGCATCTTTCAAATCTCTGCAAGTTGATCTTTATACTGTAGTGAGCTGAATGGAAACTAATGACCACATGTGTTCAAACACTATATCCTAACACAGTCTGCTGTTGACAGTGGTCGGCTGTAGTACACAACGTGTTGTAAGTGACTGCGTGCACTGTCTGGTGTGTGACATCACTAATCAGTAATCTCAGTTTGGACTACAAAATTATAACATATAGAGTTTAACAGATGTGGGAGTTCACCAGACAGGAAGGGTCTAATGAAAGATGATACCACGTTGCATTATGAGACATGTAGGATCCAGTGTTTTGGGAGCTTGACCCATACCCAACAGCAAAATAAGGTGGCTTTCATCTGTCTTCTGCACTGATGTGGACACTGACATTGACTTTGGTAAAACACAACTGTGTGCTTTTAGCAGCACCTGACTCAGGTTTCACTGGAAGGTGCCAATATTGATTTGAAGTTTACCTCCGAAAAAGTAGCACTGCATTGCTCCAATAGTGTTAAACAATAGTGCTAAACTCTACATGGCAACCTGACAACGGGACTGTCATAATGTATCTGTGATCCACGATATCCAAAACCTCACAGATGTACATAAACAGTCTAAATAAATGTCAGCCCTTTAAGATAATTGCATAATTCGTTGTGGATTTCTCTAGCACAGCAAAGTCTTGACTGTTAAATTGTGTTAATCGAACTCTTGGGGGTATGCTCTTGTTCTGTTTTTTCTAAATCTGGAACAACTTCATTCTTTTATTTCGATTTATAGTAACATTTTTTTATTTGTCTTTTATGGCTATTATTACCTAATCAGAAAAAAGTAATTAATTATCTGAAGTTGCTGAAGTCCGGCCAGGTAATTAGTCAAAGCTGGGGCTGCTTCAAATGCAGTGCGGAAAATTAGGATTTTAACAGCCAGGATGTGACAATAAATCAGCAAGAGCTTCCTCTAGTCATTACAATATTAATAATTCATTGATTATATTTTTCCAAAACATGAAGTACTCTCAATTAAATGTGCAGGGCAAGACATGGTGAAAGGGTTAATGACAATATAACGATTAGGAATTATTTGTTTAAGACAGGTGTAGCACTTTGCTACATTTTAAAAAGGTAGGAGTCGGACTACTGCGCCTACCAAACGGCCCAACCCTGTTTCCTACCTCATAAAAAATTGCAAAGCTGTTTTTTAAAACAAATATTTGAAAACTGCATTGTTTACATCATGGATGTATTAATTAGGTGTAT
>NTHP01000871.1:39300-52550 GCA_003416845.1 Oplegnathus fasciatus | reverse complement strand
AATGTAAACGTTCATCAGTGGCTCATAACTCTTACTGCAACAGTGAGGACACTCAGATACTGGCATATCACCAATAGGAAAAACTAAATAAGACAAATGTCAGTAATGGTCCATTGTAAGACTCAGACCTGTTGTTAACTCCTGAACAACTGCAGCTTGTGCTCATTTATGGGGCAGCACAACAGACTGACTAACATGCACACATGAAGGCACGTTGTAGTGCGTGTGTGGTCTCATATCTGCAGCAAAAAACACTCTATAGCATCAGTTATTACTTTGGCACGGTCCAAATCTGCAGTAAGAGGCTGTCTGAACGCTGTGGGGAGAAGACTCATAACACTAATTGTTGTCCATTTTCACTGTGACCAACTGGGAAACCGTAATGCTCCCATACAGTGGATCTAAATGTCACTGAAGGATCCTCCAGCTCTGGTCTCTCATTTGTGTTTATCATTCATAGGCAGCGACACTACATGAGCTTTGCTAACCGGGCTAAACTGACTAGCAAGCTACAGCTGATAGACAGCAACCGGTGCACTGCCAAAACTTTCCAGGTAAAACTCGCGCTCTAGTATTTCTGTTCTGCTGTGTGAATATGTAGACATAGATAGACTGTTTTGACAATAATTGTTGGGGTCACAGGACGTACCGAACCAAGGCAGTCACATACTGAACAGAATGTCATGTACCGAACGGTCCGGGACGAATACACATACCGTTACACCTCTAGCAATAATAGAGCTGGATATGACGCAGTGAGTCAGGCTTAATGCCAGTTTGCCTCAGTGGCCAGCCGCAGTACTGCAAGTAAAAAATCCACTGTGGCCCTAGAAGTGTTTTCCCCCATAAACTGCAGTTATAAAAGAGGCATCTTTAAAATGCAAACACGATAAATGATTACTGTTTAAATTATGTCATTTAAACGATGCATTTATTCCAGAGACTAGTGTTAACTTTTTTTGGATGGGCCGGCGGGGCTAGAGCCACTCGCATTAGCTGGGTGAGCAGCTTTCATTATGAATGAACGATACCACCACCAATAAATGGTTTTTCATCCAACTGTTTTTATGCACTTTTTCAGTTTATGCATAAAACAACCTGAGTGCAAACGCAGAAAACTTGAAAAAATCTGGAAATATTGCACATAAAAATTTTTTGGGTTGGCTGAGGAAAAGTTGGTTTTTCAATAAAAGCAAAATGTGACAAAGTGAAATGGAGACACACTGAGCGAATAAATAACGACGTACATGAAGCATGTGACATCCACTGAAGCTTCCGCTCCACTGAAGAGAGGAAACATAGCGACAGACGAAAGCATCAGATCCGTGTGGAGTGATGAGGAGACTGTAACCTTCCTCACATTATTACATGAAACAAACATATTTGTTACAGTCTCTGGAATAAATGCATTGTTTAAATGACATAATTTAAACAGTAATCATTTATCGTGTTTGCATTTTAAAGACGCCTCTTTTATAATTGTGGGTTATGGGGGAAAACACTTCCAGGGTCACAGTGGATTTTTTACTTGCAGTAATGCGGCTGGCCACTGAAGCAAATCTACATCGTTGGGGTTTCACCGTTTGAGCTTTGACAGGTGCTCAAGTCTGGTGATATTCTACATTTTTCTTATGGCCATCAAATCCTATGTACAGAGTACTGTGTGTGTATGGAAGCCTGATGTATCTTCCTCCTCTGTGCCATAGAGCTCCATTGTTGTCCAGAAACTATTAAAGACACGTCAGTGAGCCACTGTGTTGCACTGGGTGACATGTTCGTTCATTACCAGTTACACACCGTCCTGCTGCCCCAAATGCTCACTAGAGCATCAAATGTGGATTAATCCACCAGTGAAAATAGTCCTCAACAAATGCACCATCCCCTCCTGTTTGAGTAACATTTGTTAAAAACCACAGTGAGCAGCTGTTTTAGTAAATTACTGAGCCTTTTTTCAAAATAAAACTATATGTTTGTGAGCTGTTTTACGAGATTTACGTCCTCAGTCGGAACCAGTGAGCCACAGACAGGGCAGGGAAGTCAGAAAGTATTGAGAGACACCCATTGTTGGACTTGTTGACATTGAGAAAACTATAGACACCAACCGTTATCCTTTAATATGTAGGCACATTCAGCCTCTCGTAACACAGCTGACTTGTTTATTTAAAGCACTGCAGCATTTATGCTGTTAAAGTTGAGTGCTGAACATCACTGCATTCTCAAACTTTGTCAGAAAATGAAACCTGGGAGACAATTGGCAAGCCAGGATGTTTTGAAAACGTGTTCAGCGTATGGAAGGAAGTTGTTATACCAATGGCATAGCACGTGAAGGAAGCCCTGAACACTGTTGCCCTGTTGGCTTGGCAGTAATACACTCTCATGCAAAAACAACTCATACAAACGGATACGCTCTTAAGTGGCACGCAAGAGAACTTGTCACATTCACCAGTTTCCTCATATTTCGAATTTTGTCTGGTCAGAACAAAATTCTTGAGTGGTCCAGATCTGTTGTCCGAGTCATGTACAGATAGTCTGCCTTTCTCCACAGTGGGGAAAACACAGTGTTCGACTTAAGAATTGTAAGGCCCTAATCTGAATGAATTATATTTAAAATATATTTTTTTGTTGTTATGTAAAGATTGTATTTTGACATGACAACTTGTGCAGTTGTTGGAGAATTCTGTAGGTCTCTGTCGGAGGGGAACATCATCCATCGCTCCTGTAAATGGAATGTTCTTCCTCATTTTGTGAATGAAACTTGACCACAAATGGAGGGGAATATAGATAACCCTGTGTAGTACATTGGGGGTGGTGATAATCTAATGATCAAATGTCACAAACAACCTCCTACATGTGGCATTCATCAAGTTGAAACAAGCCATGTACTACAAGTTTGTGCAGATAAGAAGGTTTACTGAATCTGACTTGAAACAGGTTAGTTGTTCAGCAGCAGTCACTCAGCCAGGCACAATGTGGTATGAGTTCAAAATAACACAGCTTTATTAGCTGTCATGCAAAACATGTCCCTGCTGGCACAATAGACAGTGCAGTATGCCCTGCTGTCATGTGATATCACCTCTGCCACCCCTTGGACCTACCAGTTCCACCCGCCTTTCAGGAGTTTAATATTCCACTTCCTTGTATGACTTTGACAGACCAAAAAGTTGAGATGCTCCCATAATAATTATCACTGCATGAGTTGTTCTGTAATACCACCTCCAACCATGCATTATGGGTGGTGTTCATAATAGAGAGACAGGATGTTCCTTTGCTCTCTGAGGAAAACAAATTACAATGAGATGGTAGTATTTGTCAGGAGACGATGAAGAAAAAGGACATTAAAGTTACAGGAAACTTGATTTAGAATTGCATTTCTTGCATATAAGGAGGTACATGTGCAAAGCAAAATTTCCAGAAAACATCAAGTAACGATTAAAACTCACCACTGATTTTTCTCGGTTTGGGTGTTTCAATTTGATGCAAATCAGTGACGACTGCAGAAACAACAAACGTATTTTGCTGTTGAAGCTTTAATTAATGAGCGCTGGGAGAGCGGGGAACTCTCACCCCCTCTGCTAACAGTGAAACTACTGCTACATCTTCACATCACTTTCACCGTTTAACTCATTATACAGTGAATTTGGCACAAGCACTGAATGACAGGACATCAAGTCGAGACTCTCATTGAATTCCTGTTAGCTCCCATGATGTAAAGCGTTTTGCTGAAGATGCATTTATTTGTCCATGCAGGCACGAATAAACAAATGTAGTCTGGTCAGATTCTTACTGTGGTTTTTAGAGACCCATGTGATCGGAGAAGAATCTTCTCAACGTAGTTTCTTGGTTCATTAGACTGATACTGTGCATAAGAGATAATAAATGAATTGAAGTGATCTTAGAAGGTGGTACGAGATGCAGTTTATCTCTTGCCTTGTGCTGCAGTCTTTCCGTTCATCTGACAGCATCCAGTTCAGACTTGTGCCGTGTTGAAAGTGATGCAGGAGTGTTTCAGGTCCGACTGCCATCTGGACTTAAACGTAGTGACCAGGGTGCTTATTCAGACACGAGACCGACATGTTAAATTATCACCAGATTAACACAAAGGGGTGCATGTCTGAAAGGGACTTCAGACTGGGATCAGCTCCCAACAACCAGAACTGAAAACCCTACAGAGCTGCTTCACTAAGTCCAACCCAACAAGAAACCAAATGAAAAGTTAGTTTGTGCTGAATACTGACGGATTATCAATGGTGTGTAAGGCCTCCCTTTCTTCCTGCTGTTCTGTATATACTTTTGAGCTGTGAGCTGTGAGGGGGCAGGATTTTACTGGATAAACAGGGTAAACAGAAACATTGGAAGCTACACTGACTTAACTGTTTTTAGTGTTTTTGGGTATGCCATCTGGCCTTGATTGTGTCTGAGAAATATTTAATGAATGTATCTTCTGCCACTCAGATCTCATCCTCACATTTTAATATTCACTTTTCTACACAATTGTGGTAATTCTGCCTTTCTAGAGGCAACAAAAGCTGAAGCAGATCTAAATGTAATATCAGGTGTAGGATGGACACAAATTGAAGGTGTGAACAGTCTGCAATGTGAGGTTCACTAACTGGGTGGCTTTGAGGTCTGAAGTCGGAGAAAATGAGACTAATAACGCATGCTCCCATTACTGCATCTGAACATATTTATGGTAATTGTGAAAGTTATTGGTTTTGTGTCATGTGTTTTTATTTTATCTATAAGCACCATTAGTGAAACTAAATGTTTCTGCAGATGATTCACATTCAAATCCTTCTAGGAAAGGGAGGAATTGTACCTTTGGAGCCACAAATGCTTTTAATATGACGCGTCTGTGCAGTAGATTGACAATAGATTAACAGCGATCCAAAAAATGTCGAAGTGGAAGCAATCTGAAAGAAATGAGTGCATGAAAATGATATTTCTGTTATGGAAGAGAAACCAAGAGCAGAGTGGTGAGTACAGTTTGACACAACTCTGTTGTACTGATGGAATTCAAGGTGTGGAAATGTAGATTTCACTGAATTTATCAAGTAAACATGGAGGAAGAGTTGAGCATTAACGGTAAATATAAAGAGGAGCAGGTCAGGAAACAGAAATGTGATGAACTATATGTATGAAACATGGGGAACTGAGTAGTAAAGCCCTGTCCCCACGTCAGCCCTCAAACTATACACATTACCATTCTACAGCACGGTGGCTGTTGTGTAGTCATTGGAAGTTCCTCTGGTTTGGGAGCTTATTGGTGGTGTTTAGAGCACAGTCTTGAAACCTTGGATCTTAGTCCACCGCCATCTGTTTGCCTTGACTGATCCTATTTAAAAAGGTTCACTGAAGGTTGCGCTGGAAAGGGCTGTAATGTGTAGAATTGGAATGCTCTTCCTTATACCTGCTGTGTTCCTCACGAGGATTTGATCTCTGCATTCCTGCACTTAAAGATTCTTTGGCTAATCGCTCCAAAAGGTGCTCAGCCAACAAACACGGTGAAGGATAATAGTGCATTCTTTCTGTCCTGGCCCATCTGTCAATCACCTTGTCACACTCTTTCTTCATCCACTTTCTGGATAAACTATCAAGCTTGCACAGAAAGATATCTCATCATCTATTTGGCAGATTCCCAAAGGTGACCCAAAGGTCAGAAGGGTCACCAAAAACATTTTCAGGATACCTTGTTATAAACCAAAGTGTTTGTAAATTGGAACTGGCCTCATAATGGTGCAAAGGAAAAGGTTGGGGAGTCACAAGAAGGGTTAGGAATCAGCCTCTGGGGACCCCGAGTACATATACCAAATTTCATGGCAATCTGGCCAGTAGTTGCTGAGTTATCTTAGTGTGAACCAAAATGTTGGTTCATAGCTGTCTGAATTATTCAATAACTGTTACATTATATATTCACAGTTATTGTGTTGTAAGTGCTAACTCCTCATAAGAGCCACAGAATCTGAGTAACATTGTGTTTGTCCTCTTCACCAGGTCAGTGACAGACCCCAGAGATGGAAAGCGAGTCGCCCTCAAAAAAATGCCCAATGTCTTCCAAAACCTTGTTTCTTGCAAGAGGGTATTTCGGGAGCTTAAGATGCTATGTTTCTTCAAACATGAAAATGTAAGTACACAGCAGTGCTAACATTTGTCATCTACACATACACCATACACTTAGACGCCCTTTCCACCTGGTATGAGGAAGTTCCTGTTCTGAGCTAGGTGTGAATGACAGCTGCCCAATAAAAAGCTCTGCAAAGTAGATTCATGCAGCAGAGTCTCCAGGGACGGCTACCACAAGCAAGACGAGGGTCACGTGACCGACAAGTGTAACAGAGCTAGCACTAGTGCTAGCAAGCTTTTCCACTGACACTGATTACAGTCTTACATTGTTGGTAAAGTTAGCCTACTTAGCAAGGCTACTGAAAAGTAGTCTACAGATGTCTCCGTCTGTCACATGACCCTCTGTTGCACGTCGTGGCGGTCCGTTGAGAGTACCCCAAATCACGCACCATTATTCCAGCTCCGCTGCCTTTATTCGCCTATTGAGATCGGATTATAATGTAAGCAGAATCAAGATATGGAGAATGCTCATAAATACCAAGTGTACGTGCAAAGGTTCTGTGATCAGATGTAGTTATCCACAAAACATCCAGATCCAGATACCTGGGATTAACCTGGAAACCTTAAAAAAAATCTCTCCTCAGGTGCTCTCTGCTCTGGACATACTACAACCTCCACACATCGATTACTTTGAAGAAATGTATCCTTTACCATTCACTGATTCAGAGATGGATTCAGGGATTCCTGTATTGATATGTTGTACAATAACTCTAAACCTGAAGCTACAGCTTCTCCTACTTGTTGGAGTCCGAAAACGCATCGTAACAACACACAAAATGTCCATTTCAGAAGCAGTTTCCAGTTGAGTGTGAAAGTTCAGTCTTGATGTTGGAAAGAGTAGTTTGAAAAAACAAATCTTAACCCAACGTCCATCTGCCAAGTTGTTATACACGAGCGACTGTCATGATGATCATGTTTGGTCTAATGTGGTCTCTAGTTAAAGTGGAGTATGTGGTATGAGCAGCCAAGATGCATTAATCATGCATTAACAACAGAAAACTATAAAAGATAAAACTCTATATAAAATGTAACGTACATCATGAGCTGCACCCCAGGCCAGCAGAAAAAGAGGGTTCAGTCTCATTGTCTCCCTTCCTGTATTCATTTGAATAGTTATTGATAATGTTGATGCAGGACTAAAAAAAGGAAGCAGACTGAAAGTCATCTGTGTAAACTCCTTACCTCCTCTGACTGATGAGATCCTCTTTTAGGGTTTGAGCTTTTGGGGCTAGTCCAACCTCATGCACACACACTCACATGCAGACAAACAGAAAAAAGTCCACATAAAAGTACAAAACATTATAGTTCCATTTATTAAGACCCATCCAAAGCGAAATACAAAGGTTAAGCACACACAATTGTGGCAGTCTTTTAGTGAAACTAACTAAATAAAAAATTAATTAACATATCACCAATAAGTCTAAGCAACCTAAAGCTCTCCTTACTTGCAACTTATGACTTCCCTCTAGTGGTTTCTCTCCATGCAGACACTTTTGGTTTGGAGACGTCTGTGTCTGAGATTTCTGCCTCCACTCCCATACAATGGACAAGCCACAATGGGTGTGAATTGAATTGAATTTGTGGTGCTTACAGCATTGAAAATAATGTTTAAAAAATGAATCTGCAACATCTCAGTTACCTCATTGTCAGTTTTTATTGGAACCAGTTTCTGCTGATCAACTAGTCCTGAAGAGATGTTGCTGTGGACTTTTTAAGATGTCAGTGCTATGAGCCCCACAAACTAAATTCCAGTCACAGATACTTTGAGTTTTCTCTGCCTTTAAGAATGAATTCTGCACCATTACACTGACAGATTAATGTCCACCAATGTCCAGTTGGTTAGTATTATCTTACAGCATATTATCTCCTCTTATGTAGACATTATAAAATACATTAATACATTTTCCCACAAATAAATGTATTGTTCATCCACCGTAGTGGTCTCTGTGGTCTACCAGGTCATTTGCTATTTCTGAGTTTATCAGTGGCTTCTTCCAAATATACCAAATAGTTTATTTTGACAGACCAAACATTTAGCCCATCTCTGACCTGATGTTTTAATCCTTATCCTGATGCAACTGTGCTTTACTTTTATTGACTCTTTATTTCCTTTACATTCATGTTGAGAGTAGCAGAGGAATTGATGCATACAAAGCACAAATTGGTGCATATTGATTGATCTGTGTCCCCCAGGCATCGGGCCACTGCCAAAGTGTCCCTTATTTTTCCACATTGGAGGTGGCAACCCCACTGATGACCCAAGGAAGAGCAGTGTTGAGTGTGAAGTTGTTTGGATGAGCAGTTCTCCAGAAAGCTGCACGCAGAAATGCTGGAGGCCAACCAATCCGCCTGTTCCGAACAGGCACTGCATTAGTGCTTCAAATGAATTAGTTTGTGCAAATGTCATCGGACTACATGTAAAGTCCTAAGTGTTTGTAGCTGTTCTCAACGGCCTGCTGTCATAAAGATGGACAAGACATGATGAATAGTACAAATGATGAAAACAGCACACATTTTCAGTCTCTCCTTAAAGACACTGAAGGTTCTGATTCACCCTGTCTGGGTACATTTCTCTGTACACCAATGCACAGGCTGTATACACTAAGTCACATATATTTCTCACCACCTCATGTTCAGGCAACCTTTGCCAGGTGGTTTTCCCTTTACAGCTGAGGCATTCTGCTGACTCTGGACTCTCTGACCATTAGGGCCCTTTGAAGTATTGTCTTCCAATTAGTTTGATTGGGCTTGTTTCATTATTCATACAGAGAGTGAAGTAGCTCAGTTGTACAGGGATATTGGCTAATTCATGTGCACTTGAATCAGTGGCTCATAATCAAGCTCCAAAGAAATCAACTTGAGACATGACTAAAAACTTGTCTCTGCTTCAGCTCAAAGACTCTTATTGTTTGTACATCATCAAGGCCGAATTCAAAGTTTAGACTTTTACAACCGTCTCTATTACTCTAATGAAGTGCACTGTGCAGCCACCTGTGATGCTGAATCCAAACACTACAAGCTGTGTTGGTCCTTGAAACGTTCACAGGATCATTCATTATGATTCTACAAATGAATGATAATGAGCACGTCTGGTGGCCTAGTGGTTAAGACACATGGCATTGTCACATGTCATTCCCCCTCACGCTCTCCTCACGTTCCTGTCACCTCTCTACTGTCTGCTTTCAAATCAAGACAAAAATGCCCCCAAAAATACATTTAAAAAAGGGAAGTATGAACTGTCATGAAGACTTGAGACTTGACTCAGAATCCAGCTCAAGTCATGAATATAGATACCAAATCTTATGGTAATCTGGACAGTTTTTGTGATATCGGGCTTGGACCAAAGTAGGTCACATCACTATACTTGGGGCTCCAAATCAGATGGAAAATGCAGGAAAACAGCAGGAGCTGTGGCTGTGAAAAATAATACAGGAGGAAGAAGGTGATTTACAACTACTGTCTTCTACAGAAACAGAAGAAAAAGCAGCTATTGGGTTGAACCACCGGAGAGATAATGAAAGCTGAGAAGCATAATATGACATTAAATGACAGAATACACTGACCATAAAGAAACAGTGGCAGCAGTATTTAAAATATGTGAGCAGTGCAGACACTGGTTGACGACACCTTTCTTCTCGCACATATAATTTTTCCGTTTATTTTCTGTCTACCCTTCTACCAAAGATGGAACTGTGATGAGGGCAATAACCAGTAGCTAATGTGGCTTCAGGGCTACACATAAAACAGAGCTGTGTATATTTCCACCACTTGTGACTGCAGGTGTTTGCACACTGCAACGATCAAAGCCCAGTCCTGTGCTGCTTTTTGGTCGCCAAGTGACATACTGCTTGTGAGAACATGAATGATCATTTCTAGTATATTTGTGGCAAAAATACAACACATAATGACATAATGAGGGTTATGTGGTTACCCAGTGGAAACAGGAACCCTGCTGAGACTGAGGCTTAGCCCTGATTTTAAGAAATAGCAGCACCATCTTCCAGTGGTTCTCAGTGAGATTTGCTGTTTGTGCTCTTGGATGTGTTTTTGTTTTTTCCCTTAATTTCCCATTGGCCAGCTATGTGGTGACTGAACTGATGCAAAGTGACCTCCATAAGATCATCGTATCACCACAGCCTCTGAGCTCAGACCACGCCAAAGTTTTTCTTTATCAGATTCTACGAGGTAGGTTCATGTTCTTGTTATTACATTTATTCAAGTTCACTCCATTAGATGCTCTTACAGCAGCAATAGGGATGACATGTGCAAAAATGTGTTTACAGGAAGTGGTGACCATCATTAACTCTCTTTTTATGTCTTTCAAATTAAAGGCCTACTAGGAACGCAAGGGTTTATGTCCTTTGAGCCACTGGAAGGCTTTTAATGTGAGATGCCTGTGCAGGAAGTGTTGACTTTCTTTGATGGTGGTTTAACAGCGATCAAACAAAGGCAAAGTGGGAGTGACTGGAAATAACTAGTGAATGAAAACAGTGTTTGTGTTACAAAGAGAGACTGAGATGTGAGTTATTCCAACCAAACACGACATGTTTTTCCTGACCTTTATTTGTTTGTGCCGGCCATTCTCATTTGAGACTTGGCTGTTATTTGAATACCGGATTCTGTCTGAGAATTTATGGTGTAACTGTTTTTTTATTATTTGTGATAAGCAAATAATCATGCATCATGACCCCATGCTGAAACAGCTTTAGCATATAATGAATAACTTTAATAACATATACACTCTCCAGACTCCTGTCCAACCCCTTTGCTTTGTTTCCTATCCCATCCTAATCCAGAGAACATAATTGAACATCTTTCCTATTCCAGAAACCTTCTGTCCCATGGGAATCCTGTGAGAGCTGGCTCTTTTTCCACCATTCCATCACTGTAGTGGTGATAAATTTGTCTAAAAAACATGATGTTTTGTACATGAGCAATGTCCGACACGCATTAATTAACAGTTATATATGCAGGAGCCTGTAATTGTCAGCACTCTCGCTCAGCCTGTTTTTTGCGTGAGTGCTGGTCAGTAAGTGTGTTAGTTCTGGTTTCAGAAAGCCAGGCTTGTACTATCTGATACCTGATATAATATTCTATCCTGTTGTCTCTTCCTCCTCAACCGTCACCACCACCAGGACTTAAATACCTTCATTCAGCTGGCATTCTACACCGAGACATCAAGCCTGGCAACCTCCTGGTCAACAGCAACTGTGTGCTCAAGGTGCGTAGTACAGGCTGTCCTGTCAGAGGGTCCAAATCCACATCCACCCTTATCTTTGAAGGCCTAGTGTTAAATTGTTGTTCAGACTGCGCCAGGAAGAATCTGATTCAGCTCCGTGGTCGTTACAGGGTGTAGTTGATGGGGTTTGTACTATTTCACATTTTATTGTGCAAGGTTCTTTGTTATTCAGTCTACCATGGACACAGTGCAACAGCACTACAAACTACAGCCTTATACAGTAGTTAAATCAGTGTTCATCTCATCAACAAAAAATATTAATTGACAGCCTTTTTCATCAATGAACAAACACTAAACAATAAAGTGAAAGATGGATGAATGGACAAATGAACTAATCCCAGTTTCAATGCAGTTGTATTCACCGAACTTTATGTATCTGTGGAAGGACCGATAGTATCCCCACCACCCACAGTAGCTCTTCTTTGATTTAGCTGCTTCACCTGCTCCTGTTGTTAATAAGCAGTAACGCTGTGCTCCTGCCAGCAAGGTTAGATAACACTACCAGTTCTTACGGTTCTTGGAAGGAAAAAAGAAATAGATGAATGGACTGAAAAATTGAAACTGAAAATTAGACAAAATGGCAGAGACAAGTGATGAAATCATGCAGGCAGCACGTGGACATTTAGAAAAAGGGAACATAACATAAACTCAACATTATCAAGTGCGGCAAGTGCAACATTGCTTTCAGTTGGCTATATTTGATGTTTTCAGGCCAGGATTGATGTAGGCTGCCCAAAAAATGCGTATGTTGCGGTTGGTGGGAGGTGGTTAAAGCCGCTAATCTTTCAAACCGTGCTGGGGGATTACATTTGTATTTGTAGAAAAATGACACAAATACAAATGTAAGAGTTACAGAGTCTGTATGGTTTTCAGCACCTTCACTGTCAGTGTTTTAATTTGCCATCTGTGAAGATGTCAATTTAGATACTACCATGAGGAGTCACCAAAGTTAGAAATGTTCAAACCCTACGTAGGGGCTGTAATTATGTGCATTAGACACATATAACTATAGACTTGAATCAATACGCCTTAGACACAGTGTCAACAGATTCTTTACAGGCTTTACAAAGATACAAGTTTTAGAGGCACTGTACATGTACCTGAACTACCTTATGGACATCTGTTGTTTAGATGGCACAAAATAAATCTAGGCAGCTGTTAATATACATGGGTGGACTGCCCAAGTATAGTCTATGTGTGGGAAACACTGTCAAAGTGTGCTACATGATGTAACACTTGTGAGAGACCAGCGTTCTTACTAGTTATCTGTCAAAATAAAGCTGTGAAGGGAAAAACGAATGATTGACTGTCTTCCAGATCTGTGATTTTGGCCTGGCCCGAGTGGAGGAGTCAGACGAGTCACGACACATGACTCAGGAAGTGGTGACACAGTACTACCGAGCTCCTGAGATCCTCATGGGGAGCCGCCACTACTCCAACTCCATCGATATCTGGTCTGTGGGCTGCATCTTCGCCGAGCTGCTGGGGAGACGCATCCTCTTCCAAGCCCAAAGTCCCATTCAGCAGGTAACTCCTACTCTTAAAGTAAGATGAACTCTAGTCGTCCTCAAGGGAATTTTTGTGGCCAAGATACTTGATTTACATAATGCATGAAATATATACATTGTATACATATACCATATATACATACATACCAAAATGCTTTTTGTTTATCTCAGCTGCAGAGAGAACCACGCCTTTATTTTTCATTTCCAGTTTTATATCTCACCATATTTTCGTAAGAAGCCTCCCTGTTTTCTAACCTGCTTCTGTTTTCATTTCCTGTTGATGCAAACTCAACACTTCCTCTCTGTCTACTATTCATTGTTGATCTACTGTCAGTGAAAGTCAACACTTCCTGCACCGTGTGTGTGTGTGTGTGTGTGTGTGT
>NTHP01000871.1:5346-37884 GCA_003416845.1 Oplegnathus fasciatus | reverse complement strand
TGTGTGTGTGTGTGTGTGTGTACAATGAAGGGGGAAAATTGAATTTCTCCCTTGGTAAAGTAATTCTTCTTCAGATGTTTGACATTAAAAGCCTTTCAGCGTCTCAAACAACATAATCCCTCCTGTTTGAATTGAAATATCTGCAGGAAGTGTTCAGTTTAATTGATGGTAACTTACCTGAAGAAAGTAGAACAGAAGCATTTTGAATGAATTGGTGAATGAAAACAGTATTTGTGTTAAAAAGAGAGAGTTCTTCCGCAGAGTGGTGAGTATGACACAACTCTGTTGTTGTACTGATGGGACTAGAGCTGGACTACAGCTGGAAATGGACATTATAGTGAATTTAACGTGAGTCATTAGTGTACAGGTAATTCCACCCTCCTCCTCATTATTTGCATTTATTTGGGAATTTATGGTAGAATGAAATAAAAGGGGAAGTACAAATGAGGGTGCAACACATTGGTGAAAGTACATGGTGCCGGTTCCAATTTTCCAAATGGCAAGCAGTATATAAATATACTGTGCAAAAAGGTGCAAATGGGTTACTGGAAATATACAGTAAGAGTAGGAATGGACACAGTGGAGTGAGTGTGAGGTATATGATGTTCACCATAACAGCTGTGATGTGTGTGTGTGTGTGTGTCTTTTTTGTCGTGTTGGCTTGTAGCTGGATTTAATCACTGACCTGTTGGGGACTCCTTCTATGGAGGCAATGAGGACAGCGTGTGAAGGTGCTCGTGCGCACATTCTCAGAGGACCTCACAAGCAGGTGAGCGTAGAGCATTCCCACCTGTCTTCCTGAAAAGATGAAATGATACTGGGCTTTTCTGTTTTGCTAATAGCATTTGAACTGCTCTTCATTTTGACGAAGACAAAACAACGTGGATAGAACAAGAACCAGAACAGCACTATTATGTTTCTGAAAGATCAGTGAAAGAATCTATACAGTGGCAGAGACAGAGAATCACAAGCTAGCCTGGAAGTCAGAAGAGACCTCCAATGGACACAGCACTGTGGCCTGCTGCCCTTATATAGGATTATTTGGATGTTTACTTGTGTTGATGACAGCCTGGAAACTGTATCCAGTTTAAGATCAAACGTAACTCAGCAAGATTTTCACATGCATATGAACAAATCAGTAGTCTGACGCAAGCATTTATAAATCGAATGTGTCAATTTCTCTGTGAGGTCACAGTGCTTACCACTGCACCACCATGCCACCCCAATAATAATAATAACATTATTATTATTAATTAACCCTATGTCTTCTGTGTGGTGGATCACAGCAGCAGCTTCAAAATATATTTTGCCAGAAACTTGGAAGGCCCTCTGGGAAGCTGCCAATATTTCCCCACCTGCCCAGATACTGCCATCTTTGAAAATGTAGCCTGTGACAGTAGACTCCACCCCCAGTTCCCTGCCACGTATAGTGGCAGCAGAATCATGTTTGGGTCTGGCCCCATCCCCTTGTGAGAAAACTCAGACAAACAGCTCAGATACTGCCCCTGCTGCAACCAGCCTCTGCTGCAACAGAAGCTTCTGACACCTGGGTCAGTCTAGGCTCCGCCCAGTTGTGGGCCCCATTGAGCAAAGCCTCTTTTTGGAAGTCCTTTCAGTGATTTTGGCCATTTGCTTTTGTCCTTATTGTGACCAGTGATCAAATCTAAAAGTGACTGTAAAAAGAAAGAGACAGGAGAGGATGATTGATGTTGTGATGTTTGTTTTGTCTGCAGCCATCCCTTCCTGTTCTGTACACTTTGTCTAGCCAAGCAACCCATGAAGCTGTCCACCTCCTCTGCAGGATGCTGGTGTTTGATCCGGTGAGTCATTCTGTTATACATAGTTTTGTATTGTGCTTTGTTAATGAATGAAACCCATTCAGTGTGTCACTGAAGTATAATTACGGATACGTAGTGTATAACACAGTATACACAGTCTGTGTGCCTCTCATGACAACGGTCTGTTTGTTTTATACTTGGTTGCTTGCTTCAGAGGAAACTGGCTTGGCCAGTATTTTAGTTTATACTGAACAAAACCATGAAAATCCAAGGAATGGGATCAGTCTACTCTAAAGCAAATTTCCATGATTCAGACAGGATTAACATTACAGGGGGAGGTGGGTGCTTAAATATTCACTCCTCTGCTTTCACTTATCGTACCAGACGGCATTTGTCCTGCTGAATGTCCATGTCAATTGTCATGTAATTTCACCATGGTTCAAAGACAAAAGCCTCCTCACGGGAGGGAGAGACATGAGGCAAAGATGCTGTTTGATGTATTTGAATCAAAAATCATACTCCTTCTTGGAGTCATAACTCCATCGAATCTGAAACACATATTGATATGTGTGACTTACACTTCCCGAGGATATCAAGTTCAAGTTCTCTTATTGTCATGGACAATATTATAGTGAAGCAGTTGTCTGCAATGAAATTCTTCCATCTCAGGCTCCTTCCAATTGTGCTCTTGCGTGATTTCCCTTTATACAAGTGCCATAGTGACGAGCTCGAGGGCTCAAGAGTTACAGAGTTCAGCAGTCTTATTGCCTGAGGGATGAAGCTGGTTCTGAGCCTGGTGGTGCAGGACTGGATGCCACAGTACCGTCTGCCAGACAGCAGTTTGTGGCTGGGGGGACTGGGGTCTCTGACGATCCTGTTGGCCTTCTTCCGACACCGTTGGGTGTAGAGGTCCTCCATGGATTGCAGCTCAGTCCTGGTGATGTGCTGTGCAGTTTTCACCACCCTCTGTAGAGCCTTACGGTTGAGGGCGGTGTAACTGCCATACCAGGCAGTGATGCAGCCAGTCAGGATACTCTCTATGGTGCACCTGTAGAAGTTGCAGAGTATCCTGGAGTCCATGTTGATCCTCCTCAGCCTGTGGAGGAAGAAGCCTTTGTCTTTGTGATTTTATGATGGTTTTGGTGTGGTTGTGTGGCCTCGCTGAGTTGAACCCAGAGGAACCTGAAACTGCTGACTCTTTGATATGATTTGCCAAAGGAGGGCCTCATATCTTTCCCAGAAAGGACTGTAAACATGGTGGAGAATGTTACCACCACCTCCTCAGGCTGGCATTGTTAAAATCCTCACCACAATAAAAGCAGCCTCTGGCCGTGGGGTCTCAGTGCTGTCGATAACTCCATACAGCTTCTCCATAGTGTCATATTATGTGGGAATGTTGGGGAGAGGGTGTTGAATTTTTTTTTGAAGTCAAGTGGAGGGCCCAAAGAAATTATTCATAACCCTGGGGAGGATCTATCTTTTGCAAAAAAAAAGCCCCCCTCCTGACCTCGATCATTTTCATACTGTCACTAAGTACCTGAAAAAATCTCTTATTTTATTTCTTTTCACATGTATTCTGAGGCTAAGACGAATGTAAAATGTACTTGACAGTCTTGTTAATCACATGTAACTTGTGTGTTTGGTCTTCAGTCAAAGAGGATTTCAGCAAAAGATGCCCTGGCTCACCCTTACCTGGACGAAGGTCGACTGCGCTACCATACATGCATGTGCAAATGCTGCTACACCACATCCTCTGGCCGTGTTTACACCAGTGACTTTGAGCCTGTCACTAATCCCAAGTTTGATGATGGCTTTGAGAAGAACCTGAGCTCTGTGAGACAGGTCAAAGGTAAGTTTATCTGAGCTGAGCTACTGGTAGCCTTTATGTTTGCTGTATTAAGACATTTTAACGCAGCGCATGGTCTGTATAGATTCTCGTGTGGAGCTCCCTGGAGCTTCTGGGCATCCTTGGGTGTGCTTGGTCCCACTTGGCAACTCGACTTGAGTCGTCTGTCTCTCTTAGCAGGCCGCAGGTGTCACTGAATGGTTTGATGAGTACGAAAATGATGGGAAACATATGCCCGTCTGCAGACAGGTGACAAATGAAAGGAAAAACCAACATAAAGTGTCTCAGTAAGGTGTTGGTCCACCACGTGCCGCCAGAACAGCTTCAGTGCTCCTTGGCATTGATTCTACAAGTTTCTGAGTTCTACTGGAGGGATTAACACCATTCTTCCAAAATCTCCCATAGGTGTTCAATTGGGTTGAGATCTGGTGACTGTGAAGGCCATAGCATATGATTCACATCATTTTCATACTCATCAAACCATTCAGTGACCCCTCGTGCCCTGTGGATGGGAGCACTGTCATCCTNTTGGTCACCCTATTTACATACATGAGAGAGGGACCACCTAGAACCACCTTTCAATATAATGCATTCCAGTACAAAAAACACCCACTACGACCTCAATAATAAACATAAAGTAGAATTATTACCTTTCTGACAGTGTCGACAAAAACTGAAACATTATAAGCTTCGTAAAATAGAATTCATGGCAGAGCTGTTGTATTGGATCACATTAGATTGTACAGGTGATTTTAATGTTGTTGCTGATCGCTGTATATATAGGCATAGCAAATGAAACGTAAAATAAAATAACTACATGTCAGTGTTGGATCACACAATGCGTCTTTGCTTTCTCCCCCCTGAGAGGGATGAAAAGAGGAGGGGGACATGCGCGTGATGCAGAATTGGCAAGCTGTGATCACTTCCCTTGTTATACAAATGTTGTGCTGGTTTTTTATCTCTGCAAAGAGTCTAAACCCAACAGCCTGTTCCTGTTGGTTCAGGGTCTGTTGTCACTGCATCAAAATTAGCATGTTAAAACAAACCTGACTGTTTTTCCTATGTGGTTAATTACACATAACACATCAATGAATGTACATTTCCACTCTGCATTGCAAACTCCTTTGTTCCTTGTGTGAGTTCTTGATGAAGTCCAGCCTGTCGTAAAGTTGTCGCTAAATGTTCCATTAGTGTCCTCCGTGAGTCCTTGCAGGCTTTTGTGAAGACATCTGGCTGCATTTCGTCAGCATTAACATCCATATTGACACCATCTCCACCTCCACCTGCTGCTCTCTCTCTCTCTCTTTCTTGAGGTCACATTTGCGAAGCCGATTGTTTACTTTCTTGGAGTCTTCTTCTTCCTTTCCTTTGTTGGCGCATTACATTGCTTCTTTGTGTGTTACCGCTGCCAACAGGAATCGTGCGCCCTCATGCGTATGCACGATGCGAACAAAATACAAACAAAACGGGGACCCACTTAAAAAAGATCACTCCATAGTGCTACCGGTGGTCAAAAACTCCACAGAGAGCCTCATTAACTGGAGGTCAGGAAGGAACTGCTGGCCTTAGTGCAGGGCTGACTATGGGAGAGGATTTATTTGCGTATCGGAGTTGACTCAGGTTATGATAAGTAAGAAATCCAAATAAGAAGTTATTTACTAATCTTCCTCTGCTGGTCTGTGTTTTTCCCTCAGAGATCATCCATCAGTTCATTTTGGAACAGCAAAAGGGGAGTCGAGTGCCACTCTGCATTAACCCTCAATCCGCTGCTTTCAAAAGCTTTATCAGGTAGGACGCTCTTTAACACACAGCCGTATGAAAAGTATTGGAACTAAAGATACAACATGTTAGTCAGACAGCTTCACAGTTATAGGAAGGCTAAGCATTGATAACTGAATTATCTGAATCTGGCTGAGATGATAAATGAGTGTTTGAAAGTTCCTTCTTGCTGCTGCTGCTGCTGCTTTTACTGCTTTCTAGTTACAGTCTGTCCACATCTAACGTTAGTTCCTATCAAAGTATGAAGTTTCAAATATCCAACATGTAAAAGTGTAATAATCTCCCAACTGCACTACTTAATGTTTCCCACAGAGATGAATCATAAGCATACCTCCAAACATCTTTTTAACATTTGTGGAACATAACTAACCACTCCACATTTAACCAAGCAGCAAATCTAAAGAGCTGATAGACACATGAATAGCTAATATTAACTTCACCCACTTGTTGGCCTCCTTTTGAACAGTTCCACAGTGGCTCAGCCCTCTGAAATGCCTCCATCTCCGCTGGTGTGGGAATAGCTGCTGTTGTGTGTCATCATCTTTCCCAACTGACAAGCTGCTAAACTGGGAACAAGAACGTGTCTCATCGTCTTCTTACATCTGCGTAGCATTTCACTGGAGAGCAGGACTCGCAGGTCTCCTGTGTGTGTGCTGAAATATGAAACAAATGCTTTATGGGGGTGTATTAGAGGGGTTTGGTATGCAAATGAATGAGACAAATGCTCTGTAGACCAAATCAGAATGTTTTAAACAAACCCATCTGGTCACTTCCAGGTAAATACGATTTAACAGTTATTGCATCATAATGATTTGTTTAGCTATATATTAATACAAAAAAAGATCTATTTTCAAATTTCTCTGATCACAAACGGGTTCATTTCCCACAACATTCAGGCTACTCTGCATTATTATGCCCACCTTCACCTGTGCACTGGTAAATTCAATCCAACTTTGCTTCTTATTCAGACAATCGATTGTAATTGTGTTGGTAGGCGCAACCTTTTTCCAGCTGAAAGCTCCCCATATTTTATAAGAACATGCTCTTGAGCACATGGATATTTTAACTTATTAGAAATTAGTTATTACAGGCATGTTCCTCTGTGTCCCCCTATGGCCCCCTGCACATTTGGCCATCTCTTTTAATTGTGTAACAATTCATTTGCCAAAGATCAGGAGCCTCATGTATAAATGATGCATAAAAATTACGATTTGGGATTCTTCTTACCTGTCGTTTCTTTTCCTCAATTCATAGTTTGTCATCTATTCATGGTGGTATCCTTCCATGAAGAATGAACATCTAATCAGATCTGCAAAGCTTCAGTCATTTACTTAGGCCCACAACATTTTCAGGGCAAAATGTAAGGAGGTGAATTAAACAAATGAATAGAATTAAACTAAATTTCAGCTTTGGACATTTCTACTATTCATAGTGTTTGTCAAAGAAGATGAGAATATACACAAATCCACAAATGTTTGGCGACTTAAAAAGAGTACATGCATACAGGAATGTAGTTATTGTTTAGATATATGTGAAGTTTTACATATGCGTATACTGTACATGTATTACAGCAAGTAAATGTGCGCATGTATCTCTATGTAGTTTGCGCATGATTTCAGAGATGAGTGTATGCAAACGTTTATACGTGAGGCTCCACAATATTTGTAATTAAGTTGAACCTGTCCCAGTATGTAAACCTTTGTCGGTCAAGGGTCAGGTATCCCTGGAAAAGGCCAACAACAGCTTTATTTCTGTTTGGAATAATGAAACAGAGTGCTTTCAGCGTTCAGTAGACTAGCATACTGTTGTGCTGAATTTAAATGTTTGTTGTCGACATAATTGGGTCTTGAAAGTGAAGGTTTACATGCTCACTTGCATGTCACATAAAGAACAACTGAACCTTTTTGTGAATAGGAAATAAGTTCAAAAAAGGGATGAGACTAAAAGCAATGCTTAATATACGCCCTGCTCCCAAACAAGACGACGCAACTCTGCTGACTTCCTGTACTGACAAAGGGAAAAGGAGCAGAACAGGAAATTCTACAGTGCTACTCTGCCCCCTCCTTTGACCAGCCGTAGCACTTCGACTGCTAATATTCAGTTCAATACGAGTGTACAGCTGAACGATCAGCCTACCTGAATAGTTGTTGTGTGCTGTCTGCTCGTGTGCCTCCTAGTTTCACTGCTTGGACAGTAAATTCAACTATTCACACACTCAGCCAAATTGAGCAAAGTTTACCCCAAAGAGTGTATAGAGAGAGATTCATGAAAACAATCACTGCACTGAAGTGAAATATGCTTTCCAGTGTCCCCCCCTTGACCTTTGCTTGACTTGCTCTCTGTACATACCACTTCAGTGGAGCTGAGTGATAACCTCTTCAGCTTGTTGGCCTTTCTAGTGTCAGAGAAAAATTCCCCTTTTCACAATCTGGGTCTTATTTTTGTAGCGTGGGCCGTCCTTCCTGTAGTTTATGACAACATTTCACTCAACAGTTTGACTGTGGGGCGTCATGTTGGCCAGTGGTCCTTCTTATTTACCACATAACTGCCATGTCTCCGCTTTGAGTTGGGCATTTCCTGTCTGGTTCTGGACTGTGACACAGCTTTACAAGTCCACACTTCAGTCATGTTATCTGAACCAATGAGGGAATTGTTCCAATTATTTCCCAAAGCATCTGTTGGGAACCATGAGATGACCCATTCAGTCTCACAGAGCTACTTCCTACTTTGACCTGCTGTGTTACTGTAGTTGTGCACATAGATTTCTGCTGGTTCACTGTGGATTTCACTGTTTAAATAAGTAGTTAGTCAACTGGATTACACTGGGGGTTTGTTTCAAACCTTTTCTGGTTGTCTGGCTGATGTTTTTATTTCTATGTATAAGAAACAAACAGACCATATAACCTCCATTTTACTCCACCCACATATTAGTGAAGAAATATGTTCAATATTACATGAAAGACAATAAGTACATTATGGGTTCAGTTTATCTGCTTCCATATTTTCATGTTGCCATGTAGCATAGATTTTCTAAATGGATCCCTTGATGGAACACCAAATCCACTTGAATTGGACACATTCATCTCAACACAACACAGTGACGAATGGATGATGGTCAACACTATGAGAATCAGACCCAGACTGTAAAGAAATCCTTAAAAGTACTGTAGAACCACAGAAAAACAGCGTGGCCGTGGTAGCTGACTGCAGGCAAGATCCAGCCTGCCTTTGTAAGAACAGGAGGTCTGTTCTGCTTGTTTTTCTTTGGACTGTAAGGACAAATGGGGAACAGTCATCATGTTTTGAACAAAATATCCAAAAGAAACCGTACCAAGGTAAAGAAGCAGTTAAACCAGCAATATCATTCTTTAAGGGTGTCAATTCTTTGTTCTGTCTACTTGAATATATATCACCACATACTATTCAGCAACTTTTTCCTCATGGATTGCATTCAAGCAGCTCGCCATAGGATGGAAACAAGTAGCATATGAATGATGTATAAATGATGGCATGGTCTCATCTGTGTGGGTTTTTGGAAATGGTAATCCAGTGCTAAAGGGTGCCCCCGCTCCTCCTCATACATGTACACTGTCTCCAGAAAAAAGAGCTTTGAAGTAAATTATTTAATATATTTTTAGAATTGTTTTCTATTCCTGTTCTTGTGTCCTATGGCATGCATTCTTCTCACACCTCAAAGTATGATTATGTATATATGTTAAATAGAGAAGCAAATCTACACACCAACCTAAAAAACAATACCACTGTATAGAAATTGTATTAGCCTGCACATTTCTAAGGCTGTGAAGTTCATTTTATTTTTAAAATTTGCATACAAATGTATATATTTTCTTGATTTTTACCCTGCAGCTAGGATCTGTAGAGGACAACGAATCCTGTAACGATTCACAGAATACACAGTCATGTTAACTGTATCTTGTGTGTACAGCAGAGTTGTAGATATATCTAAAGAGAAGCCTTTTTTCTTTTGTTGTTAAGTATTTCATCACAGCAGCACTGTGTGAATATGTATATAAAGGATTCACCGTGTTGGTCTCTACCTCTTGAGCTCAATGACTTGGCTTTGTTTACCCCCACACCTTTCTGATCTCTGGGGGATGAATTGAAAACACTTGAATGTCTATTCAAGCTTTTATACTGAAATGATAAAACATACTGCCCCTCCCCCAACTCTCTCTGCAGACCTTTCCCTGCACTCTCCAAGTGCAAAGCATTCACCTGAAATTTTGAATCATCAGATGTTTGTATTACAAAGTCCTACCAATAGCCAAGGGTTCCCTGACTGTTAGTCGATTTTCACTCTTTAATAGGATAGGACCTTATGGGGAGGGAGAGTCACTACTTACACCACAGCGGCTGTGTTCAAAGCTCAGAGTCAATGACTCCATTTGATACAAAGTTGATTTTCACATAAACAATCTTCTTTTGAAGCTCAATACACTGCAACTGTAGAAAACCATACAAAAATAGACAACACATTCAACCAGGAAAAGAAGAAAACACCCTCTGCTTTTTTTTCCAAATGCTGCTCTGCATTGTGAAAATGCTAACACGTTTGTCAGTTTGAAAACACATGCGGAAAGAAACACACAAATACAGAAATGTTGCAACATAAATTTCCAGGTGACACTAAAAACCAACAAATCTGTCTGAACATGAGTTCTACACCTAGCATAACGCCACATTCACATTATTGTGTATTATTATGAATGTGGTATGTTGAGACAGTCCAAGTTCTGAGTAGTTCAACTTTGACCTCAGCTGCGCCTTTGTGAGCGCAGCTGAGGTCTGAAGGCTGCTGCTGTGATTAAAATGGAAGCGAGATTAATAAGGACTGTTAATGTTACTATAGTACAATAACTCATCAGGATTGCCTTGAGACCAAACTGAAAGTGTTTGCTGGCTGAAATATTGGCCACCAGGTTCATTACAAAAACAGTGAGTCTGTGTAGTGATGGTGTTCATCTTGTAGCCATGTAGCCTGTGTTCAGAAGAGATACAACAGCGTTAAGTACGTACAAAGTCTCCACCAGTCCCTCCCAGAGTCCTGCACAGAGCACGAGCCTGGTTTGTTACAATGTCAATACAGCAGAAGCCTTTTACTAAGCACTAGTGTGTTCGTCAGTTTGAAGTGTCCCCTGGAAACGTCTATCATGTTGTTACTTCGTTATGTTGTTGTGTACCATCTTTTGTTTCTCTATTTGCTTGTGTTTCTTTATGCCACCTGTGGCTTGTCAAATTAGTTAATGTGCTTCATTTCTTCAGTTTGATGTATATGTGTCAAAATGTTGCAGGTGTTTTCCTTCTCACTTGTGTTTTCTTAAGTTCCAGTGCTTTGAGCTCTCTTAGCCACTGTGATCAAATTCCCTGGACACAACTCCAGTTCTATGAGTACATGGGTAGCCCTCTGGTGATGAGGCTCATAGCTCGATTCCTGTCATGTGGCCATAGTTTGACGTGGGATAATTCACCCCCACCCATTATGAAAAACAACGTCTTATTTATTGGATTGTCCCTTACCCATCCAACAAGGACTATTCTGAAATAAAGGAGATAATAGAAGAGACATGCTGTGGGTGTCTGTCGGAAACTGAATGGGAATTTTCTCAGGAATGAACACAGCTAGCAGTGGTTCAAGTCGTCACTCTCCCTCCCGTCTCTTTGTGTACATATAGTAGTTTCCTATATGTTTTATTTTGTGTTGGAATGAAGTACTTGAATCAAATGATGCTAATTTTGAAAAATTGTAGAATAATAATTAACAAACCTTGTGTGAGAGACTAACCACAACTCAGCAACTACTGAATTATTTGGATTAATATAATTTGCTGTCCTAAACAATGTTTGTATATTTGATGTTTTAATCAGATGCATTGTAATTTGAATAAAACTTGCAGTATATACAGTATATACAGTAGATGTATCTATTAAACTCTGCGTTCAAGCACTGTAAATCAAAGTTAAGGACTGGGTATCCTACCAGGAAGGTTCCATCTGGAAAATAATGGTGAAAACATTAAATGTGACATTTAAAAAATGCCAAACCTTGTTCCATACTTCTCTCTCATAATGCAAAAACTGAAGACAACCTCATGCAGCACAAGACACACCACAGCCAGACCTCATACCATATTTTTAAGAGACATTATCTTGGATCTTTTTTTTGGTGGGCTCCATAATGACAGACTTGGTACATGGACTTTTTTTGGCCTGAGTTTCTCCTTTCAGGTTATGTACAGGGAGCCCTACGTTATTGGTAAAGGTTGTTGGTGCATGGATATATTAAGGAGAATTAGATACTTCGTTCAAAATGGCACCCCAATCATCCCTATAAAAGTTGAGCACATACGCCAAGAAAACCGCCACATGCTTCCTCACACATCTGCATTTTTGGGCCCAAAGAACATTCTCATTAGAGTCCTTGTCCAGCCGAGCCAGCTGACTTCCTGTCGGCTCCCCGCACACATAAATGGGATAAAATAATTTAATCATATGGTTGTTCTAGACTTTCCAAATGTTATTGGACTGAATGGGTCAAATTCTGGTAAGAGTCATTTCAGGGGGTTTGTGACACATTCACCATTTTACAGCTGCTCCTTTTCCAATGATTATATATGGGGGAAAATGCTTTTTTGGCCAGTGTGCATCGCGCAGTGATCCCGGAAGTTGCAATACCCCATGCAGACACAAGGCCAAAACCACTTTAGAGCCTTTACATTCATGATGGAAGATAGACCATGGACTATGTCCACCCCAAAATGAATAAAATATATACACTATACACTCACATAGAAGAAATTAGTCACAAAACATTTAATATGAATGAATAGATGCCAGACACAGTGTACATGTTACAGTGTATCATATCACATAGAGACCATAACCAACCAGTATTTAAAAATGCACGTTTCTATATATGGAGCAAAATATTCTATTTTTATTTATTTATTTATTTATACTTCACAGATGACATCATACAGTATACAAAGATTTTCACACAAAATAATGACCATTGTTCATAAAAAATATGAATCAAAATGTACCATTGGAGATCACAAGGTTAAAAGACAGGTCATGTGATGTCATTATAGACTGGAGGACTATCCAGTGTCAAAACATGCCTTGTCCCAGCAGACAGTCACACAGTGGTGATTTTGGTGACTAGTTAAAAAAAAAATCATCTTATGAGCAAAGAATAACTCAAGTTCATCTCCAAGCGTCTCACCTCAGTCTGCTGTAAAATCATTTGTTTCTTTAACGCTGAGCTTCCTCGGCCTGCTGATGGATTTGGTCGTTAATGTTCACTTCATTTCCGTCACAAGAAAGCATCACTTGTTCTGTCTGACAGCTGAAAAACACAAAGCAAGGTGAAGATGTTTTTTCAGTCATAATAACCTATACAGTTATTGTCCTTTCACATACATCTGTTGTCACTTTAGATACACTTGTTCTACTCTCACATGCACACACTCTGTCTACACACTCAATTCTCACTTCTACGTGTATATGGATGCTTTTGCATGATTTGCTTTCATAGTATGCATGCAAACGTACATTCTCATTGTGCATACATATACATATGTACATTTTAATATAAGTGTATCTGAAAGTGAATATAAGAAACTAATAATACATGTAAACAAGAGAAGAAATGCATATATATGTATGTGAGAAGCCCACACTGAATTATGGCCGGCAGGGCCCCTCATACACCTTGTGATGGTTTTTGTACTTGTTAGACATGAACTGTCAGTGACACAGCGTGGACATTAATAGTCCTCCAATCGGTCCAAATAAAGCAGAAGCATATATATATGATTTGCAATTGGGTTGTTATTATTTATGATGGAAGAACATGAAACCCATGTAATGAAAAAAATCCTCCTTAACTGGAGTGGAAGCAAGGCATGATGGAACATTTGAGGAAGGAGACACAACGCTTGCGTGATATTTGCCAGCTAGTGCGAGAGAGCGCGCGAGAGACAGAGAGAGAGAAAGAGAGATGACAGCCACATCTTTCCACATTTCTGTCGCTCCTTAGGTCTGAATATGCTTAATGGCAGGATGAAAGGGGACTCTTGGGGGAGGTTCACATATTATTCAGCTCTTGGGACCAGTGTAGTCGACATGGACCCTTTCCTCATTAGTGCATTCACTGTCAGACCACAGACCCCATTATCAGATCACTGCCAGATAAATGTATGTATAAAACCAACTGTACATAAGACAATAACAGAACCTGAGTCATGTACATTACATCAAATAAATAACCAATGTATATGGACTCCTGATGGTGAATTTGTATTGTAATCACTTCACCTGAAATCACCGATCTAATGAACACGTTCCTCTCTGTACAGTTTCAACCAAACCAATTAAACATGGCTGTTACAACAATAAATGATATTTATCATAAATCAGCCAGTAAAGCAGGTCTGACTAAGAACAGCTCTGCATCTACACAGAGACTGAAAGAGGAAGAGTGGTACGACAAGGACTGCAAAAGTGTCAGAAAAAAATTAAGACAGCAGTCCAACGTAAAACACCGTCAGCCACAAAACACGGACCTGAGACAAAATGATCTTGAAACACTGAGAGATTACAAACAGATAATAAGACAGAAGAAAAAACAACATCATGATCAGAAAGAAAAGAGAAATGGAGGAGTCCATTAATCAAAATCAGTTCTGGGAGAGATGGAACAACAAAAAAGACAACCTGGCCCTACAAAATTGGAACATTTTGAAAAACTATATGAGCAAATTTCACAATCAAATCCTACAATCTCAACCATGAACAGAAACAAAGTCAAGAAAAATTGACAATCCTTGAATCAACATCTGGAGCAGGGGGCTTATTTCCCCAAACACATAAGAGTGGAGATAAACTGGAGCCTAACAACCACGGAGGCATCTGTGTGAGCAGTAATCTGGGGAAGGATGCCCGGATGCTGGCCTTCTTTATGGAACACAATGTCCTGAGTAAAGGGCAAATTGGTTTTTTATCAAATCACCGCACTACTGACCACGTTTACACTCCACACACTCTGATTAATCATCACGTACACCACAAAAAAACACAAGGCTCACATTTTTGCATGTTTTATTGATTTTAAAAAGGCTTCTGATTCTATGTGGCAAGAGGGACTATATTATAAAATCCTCCAAATCAGTGTAGGGGGTAAACTTCATGACAGAATGAAGTCAATGTATGTCACTAATAAATGTGGAGGTAAAATTGTCAACAGAACTACAGATCTCTTCACTCAAGGGAGAGGCGTCTTTCAGGGCAACAGCTTGTCTCCAACTCTATTTAACATCTACATTAATGAGCTAGCAGTCCTGCTGGAGCAATCTGGAACCCCTGGCCTCACCCTTAATAAAGAAGTTAAATCCCTACTCTATGCTGATGACCTGGTGCTGCTGTCACCCACACAACAAAGACTACAGCAGCACCTGGACCTCCTGGAGCAGTACTGTCAGAACTGGGCCCTGACAGTCAACTTTTACATGATCTTCCAAAAGAAGCCCAGATCTCAGGATCATCTCAAATTGCGACCCCTAGACACACTGAGATTTCAGGTACGACAAACCCAAGAACTGAACCCCCAAAAGAGACTCTTCTGTCAGCTGGTCCTGAGACTTACTGATCAAATTACACCCAATACTGTTCAACCTCAGATCAACACTGCTTTCCAACCACTAATCACAGTAAACCAAATGATTCAATGAACAAAAGATGCCTATCTGGAACACTGGACGAATCAAACTGAAACTCAAAACAAAGCAGAGACAGATCCTGACCAAATCCAGACTCGGTGACCAAAGTCTAGCCATAGAGAGTGGATGACACAAGAACTCCTGGCTACCAACAGAGGAAAGAGTCTGTGATCTGTGGTGAAACTACTGCTACATCTTCACATCACGTTCACTGTTTAACTTATTATACAGTGAATTTGGCACAAGCACTGAATGACAGGACATCAAGTCGAGACTCACTGAATTCCTCCCATGATGTGAAGCGTTTTGCTGAATATGCATTTATTTGTCCATGCAGGCACGAATAAACAAATGTAGTCAGGTCAGATTCTTACTGTGGTTTTTAGAGACCCATCTGATCGGAGATCTCAACAACTTCTTTCACAGCACAGCAGTTTATTAAAGTGATTTTATTTTGGTGGTTTAGAAGAGATGAAGATTGACACAATACAATATTACAGTGATCGTAGAAGGTCTTTCGATAATCTGACATCATTTGCTTCAGACCACAGGTCTGCCTGTGTGATGTTTCATCACAGCGCACAAGTGTGTTAGTCTCTGTCCACAGGGGAAATCTGAATGCCTTCATCTGAATGAATTTAGAGTTTAAATATGATACTGAAATGAACTCAGATCAAATCAAACATGTTCACTAGATCACCATCATCATCATCATCATCATGGCTGCAGATTTACTGAGGGGTTTTATTCATTTCAGCACAGATGAGTAGTTTAGCAGTAGTAAAATGCTCTCCCTCACCTGGCAGTGGAACATCACCTGTAGGCTCCAATATTCTCTCTGTGACTGTCTGTTCTGATATACTGACTGCTGAGTGTGTCTGCTGGTTTCTGACTGCAGGACTTTCACAGTGTCAAACTTTTCTTGTTACTCTTTGGTAACATTTTTGTGAATGAAACACACAGAGTGGCACAGGTAGCCTGACGGAAAGTATGAGAGGTTTAGGAGAAGAATAGTTCTCACCAGTGTGCAGTGAGAATGTGTACTCACGCTAGATGATGCTAGAAGTTGAGAAACTGAATCTGAGGTCAGGAAATTTGTTTTGGGTGGTCCCTGCTGTCCTGCCTGGAACACTACTCCCTAAATTTCATTTCATTTCACTGCATTGTATGACTACTGCATACATTACATTTCATTTGAAATTTTTAATAGCAATGTTAAGACAATTGCTCTGGACAAAATGGACATCTACAGGGCAGCTGAGGATCCTCAAACCTGTGGCACCAGTGTTTAATACTACTTTACTTTCTTATTCTGTTTTTACAGTTTTATTTGACTGCTGTAGGCCTAAAGTTAAAGGAGGCCCGACGTTGATGACACCGGTGCAATTAATAGAAAATTTTATACTTTCCAAATTCCAATTAAAATCTGGCTTAAAATATTTGATAGTGTCATCCAGCCCACTGCGCTGTATGGTAGTGAAGTATGGGGTCCACTCAGTCATCAGAGCTATACCTGCTGGGATGAACATCCAACAGAATCTTTACATGCAGAATCCTGCAGGTACATTTTAAACAGAAAAACACCAACACATGCATGTAGAGCAGAGTTAGGCAGATACCCATTGATCATTAACATTCAGAAGAGAGCACTCAGATTCTTTAATTACCTTAAATCCAGCCCCCAAGACGCCCTCCATTCCAAAGCCCTCCTAACCCAGGAGCTGAGCCCAGAATAGAGTCCCCTGTGTCAGTTGGTGCTGAGACTAACTGCCCCCTCTCATACACACTCTGGCCGGTCTCACAACAACACTGCTATCCAACAATCTTTGTCCTGAAGGAAATGTGGATTCTTCCATAGTGGTGTGTGTTTACAAGGTGTGTGTGTGACATGTGAGCTTTCCACCAAGCGGTCAGACCTGTAGCTGTGGTAGTATTCTTAAAGCATTCATGGTGTTTTATGGAGGTGCTGACAAATGGCAGCATTAAGATATCTATTTCTTTACATTGTTGTTGTTCAGTATCTAACCAGGTGTTTTATAGTTTCTATATTTATTCCATTCTTATTTGAGTTTATGTACCTCTTATTATTTATTTCTGTTACTTCTGTACTTGTCTGTATTTATTTTCTTATCTTTGTTTTTCCAGTAAAAATGTGTTTGTGTCTTGATAAGGATACACAGTATTCCATTATAGAGGATGTAATGAAGAGTAGAATCGTACCTGTGTGGCTAAAGTTCCTGACTGATCCAGGACACAGTCTGAATGGAGACCAGAGCCTGTCTCCTCTCTGTCCTCAACATACATTTTGGGATATGTCAGAGTTTCGCTCTGGGTGCAGTGGGAGACAGTGTGCTTCTTGCCATCCCAGAGTGAACATTTGTCATGGAACAACAGGGGAGAAATGCCTAACTGCAGGAAAACAAGAGGGAGCAGTCAAAGCCAGGTCCTGATACAGTATCTGCAGTTGTGTGAACACAATGATATGACTGCACTTACCTCTCTGTAAAAGTCTCTTCCTGGTATAGATATACCGGTGAGGATGACTGTATCACCACTCTTTCTAATCTTTTTGACAATGTCCTCATGCTCCATAGACTCAACAGGTTCCCCATTGACAGCTAGCAGCAGGTCTCCATCCTCCATCCCTGCCCCCTCAGCTGGACTCCCCACATCCACCTCCCTCAGCACATGAACTGGGTCACAGCAGGTTTGGATAAAGAAGAATAGAAGTTCAGAGATACTTTAAATCACCTGATTACTGAAAGAAAGGAGTAGAGTATTAAGGAAGTGTTATGTCACAGCCTTTGAAACAGCATTTAGACCATGATGAGATGCTGTGTGTGTGAGGATCGGTCCATCAATCCAGTTATTGGTCCAACGCTTTGGTCCAGCAAGATAATCTCAAGTAATGGAACAGACTATGAATCCTGATGCTGCGCTCACGTCATATGGGATGGATGGTAGAGATGACAGATTCTCATATTAACAACTTGCGAGCGTTGTATGACTGTGCTTTGACAATCTAACTCCAAATCTATTCAATTTGGGTTTAAGTACATATTCTGGCTGAGGTGAGTCCATATCTGTTTGGCTCTCAGACATTTCTTTAGTAAGTGGCATATCGGATATATCAGAGCTTCACAGTAGTAATTATACCTTGGATGTTGACGTGAAAGCTATTTACAAGATGGAAACTCATATTTATGATATCTCTGATATGACATGAATGCAGCATCATCATTTTGCAGACCTCCTGACCTTTCTTCTAACGCTGATGACTCACAGGACTCCCTGCAGTGGCAGGTAGGTGGCTTTCGTGGTGCACTTAGATATGAGATGGGATCAGAAAGAAAACCTTATCAGACATTATAGGTGGGTTAGAGGTGTTAGAGGCCAATCACATTAACACCTTTCATCCCCTTTAAACACAGCATGTCATGACAGGGAGAGCCTGAAGAGTTTTCCTGAGAGGAAACCTTTTGTTGCTTGTTATGTGCAGAGTTTCAATTATGAGCAATATTACAGCTGCTCAAATCTACTGCCAAGAGCAGACTCTTTTCTGAGCATATGGATCACAATGATCCGTACAATAGGGGCGCTGCCTCACTGCCACACTTTGCCTGGAAAAATGGAAACATAGGCTGTTATGGTCTGTGTGCTGTAAATCGTTTTGTGTGATTTCGCGGGGAATCGGAGCCGGTGGTAGGCATTAAGAATAGCTATATAGAAATAGCCAATCTTCTCGCTGTAGGTCTCGTTTGCTTATGTAGGTCATATAGAGGCATCAGTATTTAAACACAGTTTTGATACTGCTTCTTTTAAATGCTGCTTTGCCCTAGTTTGTGGCTTTGGCTCTGCCTGGTTAGCTTGAAGCTTCCTGTGTTGCTCTATTCTACATGAACAGACTGGTATCTTTTTGTTGTTGATGTTGATGTGTTAACCTTGTTTGTAGTTTAGTGGCACTGAGATCTGGTCTACTGGGGAGGCTAGTTACCCTGGGTGAGGTGCTTGCTGTGGTTTAAGGCACTGAGACACACGACGCGTTCACTCGTTTGCTGAGTGAGTGTGTTCAGGTTGCACCTGTATGGAAGCACCTCTGGACACTCCTTAGCATAGCCTGCTGCCCTGTTCACCAGCCACAGCCAACTGAAGTTGATTTATTTATGAATACTGGAAGCACACATTTAATATGTAAAAGATTTGAATCATATTTTAAACTAGTTTTTTGATAAAAGAATATTTTCACAATTCATTTTGAACCATTAACCGATTTGACTGTTTTTTTAGCATTAACTTCCAGTTTCCTTTAATCTAATTATTTCAATAACAATCACTTGGTTTTGAATCCCGTCTGACTCTCTCAGTGAACGAGTCTGTGTACCTTGCTGGTTATTGGTATTTGGTAATGCGGTGCAGTTACTCAGGAGGTGTAGTTGGTCTTTCATCTCATTCACCCATCCAATATAGCTCTTGTGTGATTTTTGTTTTTGCAGTATACACAGCAACCAGTAAAATGCAATCCAAGGAGCATTAATTACTTTTGTGTGCTTAACTTTCTCATTTTATTTACACTGGAGGCATCATTTAATTTCCCTGTTCGTGAGCTTTTCAATATATCCCCTTTAGTCAAATCTTTTTTGATATGAGTGCTATAAGATAAATAAATGATGAATCACTGCTGACTGACAGGTACATGTGATGAGGTAATGATAATGGTGCTGTAAATGATTGCACATAATGACATCTGCTCTAGCCTTGCTGTAGAAGCTCGCCAATGTGTTGATCTCTGCCGCTGTTGTCATGGTCAGGTGTAACGACTGGTGGAGCAGACAGACATACTGATATGCAAACAGCTGTTTAAGGGTGTGTCTACATCCATTTGTGGCTTAGTGTGGGAGTGGAAATGAAGCTTGTGACTGCGATTTGTAGAACAGAACCATGTATACACATGGCTTCATAAACCTAGAATCTACACAGTTTTATGTATCCGACTCCAGATAAACTTCAGTCAGATTTGAAAAACTGCCACCAGGAAACTAGTGTGTGTGACGATTTGTATCTCCTTTCAATACTAAGTATCAACATATATCAACATAATATATATATATATATACATATTGAGACCCACAGCATCAACCGCCAAATGGAAATGCTTGATTGCTGTGGACTGAGATGGCAGTGAGGACTTGATACTTTTGTTATGTTTGTTCTTCATTATCTTTGTGTAGACTGAACTACTGTACATCTGTTATATCAGGTTTACACAGCACCATATGTCTTTATAAAATGGTGAGCTGGCTCTAAGAGGTGAGTGTGTATGTGTGTGTCTGTGTATCATCAGTGTATCTCTCACCTATCCGTCGAGTGCCTGCCAGCTTCTCTTGTCTCAGCAGGAAGCCGTATCCATCACGTCCTTTAACCAGATTCAGGGTCTTGGCAGTGTGGGGGAGGCTGCAACATTCTGCCACCACAGGCAGGATAGGCATCCTCCTCCTCACATAGTAACGCTCACTGTCACTGTCAATGACCAGCACTGTCACTGAGTCCCCACTCTTCTTCAACTGAGAACCAAGCACACTGCAGGAGTCAAACACATGATCAGTAGAACAAACCACACAAGTTCGATCTGACCGAAGAAACTGGATTCATACAGTTCTGCTGAGAGAGGAGTGTGTGAGCGTTGACACCGCGACTCCGTTGATCCAGATCAGTCTGTCTCCAGTGCAGACACCAGCTTTCTCTGCTGGACCATCAGTCACTGTGCTCACAATGTACTGGCCCTTCTGACCTGGTGACACATGGATACTATTATCATAATCCTGACCATCAGTATGGTGTGGTATAAAACTGTTGTACTTTGTAACAAGGTAAACTAGAGGTCACAAAGAATGTCATTCTCAGCTGTTAATAAATGATTAGGCTGCCTACTAATGTGATTTAGTACAAAGTGTCTCTGTAGGGGCGAAACAGTGCATCCAGTGATTCTACTGTAAAATACAAGGTTCCTTATAGTTCAACATTTTGGAAACCGCTACTGTTTTTTTTCTGAGAGTGAGATGAGGAGATGGACATCAGTCTCATGTCTGTGTGTTAAGTACACAGCTGGAGTCAGAAGATGGTTAGCTTAGCTTAGCATGAAGACTGGAAGCAGGTGGAAACTGCTAGCCTGGCTCTGTCCACACAGGTCTACCAACACCTCTAAAGCTCACTGGTTAATGTGGTTACATGCTGGAACTATTTCTTGGACAATAAGAAAAAGTGCGAAGCTTCACAGAGTCATCACAGTGAGGGTGTCTGTGCTCTCAAATGTATCTGGCAACCTGCACTACAGCTGGAGACAGAAGTGTTAGGCGGATGGATAACCTGTTCTTCAAGAAATAAAAAAACAAATGAACTATTATAATTTTTGCAAATAAGAAGTGAGGAATTCAAAATCCAGCTTCTAACAGGATACACGAATCCAGCCTCAGGACCTTTTTATGCAGGGTGTTTCTTTAAAGCAGGGGTGAACTAAGAGAAATGAGTGCCAGGAAGTGAATCATTAGTGGTCGGTGGATTACAACACCTGCTGACATTTGCAGTAGTTGGCTTTCTTGTGAAACAGTTAAAGCCCACAGGGTGTGTGTGTGTAATGTCTTCAGAGAAGCTGTAAATGAGTAGTTAACAATGACTGCAGTGCGTTGGTACCTTCCACTGACATGATGGTCATCCCCAGGCCAGGCTCTGGGTGTCTGCTGATGTGACACAGTCTGGGTCTGGACCAGCGCTCCCCTTTGGAGGCCTTGGCCAGTGTCTGCAGGTCCACACCAATAGAGACTGCCTGGAGAGGAGAGACATCAGCAGGATCCAACTCATGGAAGAATGAATGAGAGGAGCAACATCACACAGTCAACACTGACAGGTGACACTGGTACCATGTAGGTACCATGTAATGTACCTACTTAAATATAACCTCTCATTGTAGCTGTGACTGATGTGATGAGCCCTAAACTTCTGCTAACTAAGCCACTGGGGCTAGCTGTAGCTACATATTGGCTCTGTACATTTAGAATAGTGAGTGTAGCCTGATGGACAAACTTTTAACTGTAATGCTGCCTAAAGGCCAATGTGCATTCATTCAAAATGACTGTGTCAGTGGAATAGCAGGGTCCTGCTGTGTTTAGGTATAAGTGCAGCTGACCTTGAGATGATCGCTCCCCACAACATCTTCTGACCACCCAGCCAGAACAGACGGACCAAGCGCCACCTAAAGCGGTGCGATCGCCCCAGGAAGAGGGGGAAGAGAGCAAGGATAAGAGCTAACCTAACCCAGCTTGGACCAAACACAAGAGTCTAGTAAGACGGGGGGAGGCGGACTCTGTGTTTACATCAATGATGATTGGTGCTCAAACGTAGTCAAAGCTTATGGACAGTGTTTCCCAGATGTCAAGTTTTTAATGTTAAGATGCCGGCCATATTATCCACTGCCCTCCACTCAGTCCTCACACACCTTGAAAATAACAACACCTACATCAGAATGCTGTTTGTTAATTTCAGCTCAGCATCTGATTGAGCAACTGACTTAGCACTCTGAGCTTGACTTCCTCACAAACAGACCCCACACAGTTCGGATTGGGGGTCACACCTCCTCCACTCTAGTGCTCAACACCGGAGCCCCCCAGGGCTGTGTACTCAGCCCCCTCCTGTTCATGCTGTAAACCCACGACTGCAATCCCCGACAGGGAGAGAACTCTGTTGTGAAGTTTGCAGACGACACCACCATTATTGGCTGGATATCAAACAATGATGAGACTTCATATTGGGAGGACAACCTACTGCTCAACGTCAGAAAAACCAAGGAGCTGATCATTGATTTTAGGAAAAAGGAGGAGAAGACACACACCCCTGTCTACATCAGTGGAGCTGAGGTGGAGTAGGTGAACAGTTTCAGGTTCAGCATCACAGAGAACCTGTCTACTCTGGTTAAGAAAGCTCAAAATCGGTTGTATTTCTTAAGGAAACTTAATAGAGCAGTGTTCCCATGCCAAGTTCTCGTCAACTTTTACAGAGGAGCAATAGAAAGCATCTGGACTGGAAACATTACAAACTGGCATGGTTTGTGCACGGCCCAGGACAGGAGGGCTCTGCAGCGGGTGATTAAAACCGCCCAGAACATCATTGGTATCCATCTACTGAGCATCAGTGATATCAGTGAGGTTCCTGCGTAGAGCCCGAAGGATATTAAAAGACAATACCCACCCCAGCCACAGCCTGTTCACCCTGCTGCCATCTGCCAAGAGATATGGAAGTATCCACTGCAGTACCACCAGACTATAGAGCAGCTTCTTTCCTCAGACTGTGAGACGTCTAAATCCATCCTCTGCACTCCACCATAATTAATAATTTTTTGTTGTTTTTGTTTCAGTTTTTTGTGTGTGTAGCTTAAAGGGATTAATTTCATTATCCAACTTTGTGTTGTATAATGATAAATAAATGAACCCTTGTCGACACAGCTGCTCACACTTGCACCTCCTCTGTAGACATGGTGTTAGAATCAGCATATGCTACTAGAGCCAGAGTGGCACACCTTTCAGTGTTGCTGTTGTTGTAATAACATTAATCATGGTGGCAATTCATTGAGGTGTTCCAGTCACAGCGCCCTGAACATGATGCTGGCCTACTGGAAGACCTAAATGGAACTGAGCCATCATTAAGGTTACTGGTTTTACCTGTCTGCTGTTAAACCAGCCTATTGTCCTCACCATGTGTGGTAGTGATGGGAAAGATTGTAATGTAATGTTAATCTTAATACAGTACCTGTTCATACTCTTCTCTCCTCAACACCAGGAGAAACAGGTGTAAGCCACATGACTGGATCTTCCTCACCACCTGGCAGGTTATTACAGAGACACACAAACGATTCAGTGAATAAGCTCTATTACATTTTCATCACTAATACCTGTGAGGTCCTGTTCCTTTAATATGTAGGTCCATCCCAAATTACAAGAATACAGGCCTTTGTGAAGAACTCATGTTTTGGACATAAGGTCAGAAGGATTAAGCTCAGGTCAAGATAAGGAAAGAAGGACACATTCAGGCCAAAACCTTTAGATCAGCCCAGTCTGTAAAGGAAACCAGTGATGAAGCAATGACTAATGGTGTTTAAAGAAGCTGGAAGGTCACACTGCTGTTTTTGTGTTTGTCACCATCAGGCTAACCACACAGAACATGTGCCCCGGGGTGCTTTGACCTTTTGACCTCCAATAAAATGCTTACATGCATGAAGTGTCTCAGAGTTACACACCAGTGCATAATAAAAGGCTGTTACTTCTGTAATGAGTAATGATCACTCTACTCACAATGCACCCCAATTTCAGCCATTCACTAAATTGGAGTAGATCATTTTTGATTGGCAGTCGGAAACTTGTAAATACGATAATATGACGATATGACAGGAAGGCCCATGGGATGGTATGCCCTACCTTCATCACCTCAGCCCTTGACACTTCAGGGAGAATGAGACCATTTTGTACCACAAAATGCTCAGAAAATAATCTAGGAGGGACCTCTACTTTCCTGAAACATTCATTTTTCTGCTGGAGCAAAAGGTCGCAAGGAACAGAAAAACCCTTATCAGGTGACTGAAGAAGCAACTCCCCAACCTGCTCTCTGCACCTTCCCAGTCTTTCCTCAGGTGAAGAAAATTCTCTAACATAGCATTACATGGTGGCATGATGGCGCCTGTGTTTGGCTTTGCCGCTGCCCAGCTATCCCGTTTTGTCCTACCTGTCCTGTGTGTTGCTTAAAGCGGCAGGGAAGTACAACCTCAAGTCTGCACTGAAAGAAAGCACACCAAACCCCTATATAGTGTGTATGTATACAATTCCATGTGACGAGGTTACAATGTACAGTATATCCAGACCATACACACGATGGACAAGAGTATGCTACATTCTTTGTCCATACATGGAAAAGCAAGCTGATGCACGATACATATAAATATACTGTATATACTGTACTATACAGAAAGACTATAATGACTTTTCATACCTTAAAGCTACCAGGTCAAATACAAGAGGAAAACTGTCCGTTACCAGCTTCATTTTATGAATTACACTGTGAGAAAGAACTAGCTGCCCTGCAGAATGATATGTTTACTGTAGACAAGTGAGGACATTTTAGAGAGATAATGAAGCCTAGTAAGGTCTGTGTGTACTGTATGTAATGATCCTGTGGGTACCATGAATATGCACAGCATAATGTACAGAAATGGGTCCAGGAAATGTTGCTCATATCATATTCTGAACAGTAGATGGGCGGACTGGTTATCTTCTAAATTCCGGACACTAACCCTGTAGAAGTCCATGTTATACACATATTCCTCGTTGACCTCCAGCACTCGGTCTCCGTCTCTGAGGCCGCTGTGCTCTGCAGGACTCCATGGCTCCACATGTCTGATCTCAAAGCCCTGCCTGCTCTGGTTCATCTGCAGGTAGAAGCCAAAGCCCTGCCCCTCCAGACGCTTCAACTGGCACAGTCTGGGCACCGGGCTCTGATCAGGCTCTGCACACATGGTTCAGTAAAGATAATCAAGCAGATACTAGGAGATGATTCTGGGAGAGGAGTTCTGAAAGGTTGCATATGTAAAGGCATGTGTATCAAACCTCACCAGGATCATCACTGATGACCAGAGCTGGATTATCAATCCCTTCCTTTGGATTGAAGGTAAAACTGGTGTAAGGAGAAATGAAAAATGCACAGCCAGTATGACATGTGGCACAGCAGGGAAGCTTTACATAGATTTCATTTTTATATAAAAACTATAACTTTTTAAAGGACCGTACCAGTGTTTTGGAAGATGTATCTCATTCTAATGCACTGATCCTCACTGCTGACCATTTCTGCTGCTTTAGATATTTCTATCTTGAATTACTAAACAAGCACCCAGGGTTACATTCATTTCTCTATGTTATCATCCAGATACGTGAACAGTGTTTCAGAGGTTTCTTGGTGATGAGTATGCATCAGTTTAATATATTCATGAGCATCCTGACATGGTGACTCCCACTGATACCATTGGTTATAAGTTATGCGGTCAAAACCAAACCAGTAAGACCTGTGTCAGCATCACTTTATGACAAAGCAGCCTGGGACTACATTCATATTGGATAATTCTGCACCACACCATTGAGATCCAGTGCAATGTATACCTCAACCATAGTTTATTTGTCATAACCACAATCTTTCCCCAACTTTAACTGTACCATAGGTCCATCTGCACATATTGTAGAAAGACCATTCAGAGACACCGAATATTAAAAAACGTCTCTTAACGTAATCTGGAATTTAGCCGAGTCCAATATCAACTTTCCTGTCTGCCGATAGGGTTGGAAAAGATGGATACCTGTTGCACAGACGCTAAAACTTCCTTGTGGTCAAGGCTGCTGAGAGTATCTGCACAGATAAGGAGTCCTGCATATCTGAGCTCACAGTTCAGCTTTTATCTGATTCAGTATTATCAAAGTTATGTCATCACTGCATGGCAATCAACATTTTCAGAGACTACATCTTTGGTAGAGAATAGTTCCAATGAAAACTGTTGACAGTGTGTTTGGTGAATTATGCAGAGTATCAGAGATATTGTTCCTGGTAAGAGATGTTGGTGTTGAATTTTCTTAATGTCATGTTTCAAACTAAATTCCAGTCACTTCCATTGTGTTGTGGTAGAGGCAGAAATCTCAGAGACAGATATTTCTAAACCTGGACAAATCAAACCAAAACTATGTGGATGGAGAGATACCACTAGAGGGAAGTGAGAAAATATGTCATTTGTTTGAACAGAACCACTGCCGATACTACTACTTTGATACGTGTTAGAAACTGGCATTAATGTAAGGTATGAAAGCTAGGCAATGGTACTAGTACTAAGACAATGTGTCTGCGTGTCTATAGCTGGACTCACCGTGGAAATTCCATCGCATCCTGGCAGCCTGTGGAAGTAAAAGTGACACAATGAGATATTTGTACCTGCAGCCACAGACAGCTGTAGCCTTGTTCTGCCATCATCACAAGGACTCAGGCACATTTAGGTAAGCTCAAGCAGTGTCATGCCTTAGCTCCATCAGGACTTCATTCAGAGTACAAACAGAGGAGGTTTTCCTTTTGACACCAAGAATCACAAGACAAACCACAAAACTGGCTCATTAAATACTAGCTGCCTGGATCAACTCCACACTCTTTCATCTCAACTTTAAACTACTGTGACACAATTTGAGATTATGGTATGAGACAAAAATATAACTCAAGTTTATTGTGTCAAAGTGCAAACTGAATGTATAACAACTCTTCTCCATTTGAGCAATGAGACAAAACAAGATGGCTTCATGCATCTCCTCCCTCCTCCTCCTGACTCTGTCCTGCTGTGGAACACTGAGTTTTCCTCTATTCTTGATTCCACTCCCAAACCAGTCAAAACCTCCAAAGCACACAAACGTCCACGCTCCATGCTTAATACATGATCAGTCTCCCCCCACCAGGAGCATCTCTCCATCACTGTCTTCCTCGAGTTCATGTGTTCACTTACACGGACTCAAATATAACAATGTTCAACAGCGTTCTTCATGCTTCAAATAAACTAAAGTCAAAAAAGGTGTCTGCGACAGAGGAATACTTGTTAGTAATATACATTCAGTGTTAGCTGCCTGGGTTTGCCTGGAGCCCCCAAATCACTAAATCTACCACTGACCATGTTACATTACATTACATTTATTAAGCTGACACTTTTATCCAAAGCAACTTACAATATGTGTATTCAACCATGTGGATACAAACCAAAAGTTGCAAGAATCATGCAAGTACATCAACCTCATCAAATATGCTGAACTGCTTCAAGTGCTACATTTAAACAATAAGAGAGAGAGAGAGTTTTTAGTTATTACTTTTTTATTATGGGCCAAGGTGCAGTCTGGGTTTTCAGTCTGCTTTGGGAGATGTGTAGAGTTTCTGCTGGCCTGATGTCGGTGGGAAGCCAGGACAGCAAACAGTCGTGATTCTGATGAGCAGTAGCTCACAGAGAAAAGCAATTCCAAACAAAAAAGCCTTCAGCCAGCTGGTTCTGGTTTCAAACCCAAGACTAACTACTGCACCTTAGCCTTCAGTTGTTTCTAATTCTTTATCTCTGTAGTGTCAGTGTTCTTGGTGGAAATGGGCTTCCAGAGCCAACAGCTCTTGTGTGAACATTTGCACAAGAACCTTCAACATCAACACTGTGATGGGGGAAGCTTCAAGATGACAGTTGTGATAACCGAGCTCAAGGCTGTTTACGCTCTGTTTATGTCAGAGGCAGGAGGACAGACCTGTGCATGCAGGTTACACACAACAGTTTACGGCTCTCAGTGGAACTGTAAAAGCCTCAGTGTTGTACACAATACGTATCCAGACAAGGACTGTGGATGGGCAATGTTTAACCAGGAAGGAAACAACTAGAGTCACTATGTGGTGTTAAATCCAAAGCAGTCATATAACTTAGCATCTGTTTGACACAACGGACAAAACAGTTCCTAATACCATCAAAAGAAGCAGGCACAAAGACTTTACCTTCAAATACAGCACAACACTAAGCAGCATGGGAGTTTACATTTGAATAGTCAAATCATGGAGAGTCATTAGTTTGTGAAGCAGAGAAAGAGCTTACCTTTGGACGGCCTCATGGAGTCCTGAGTGTGTGTGTGCCTGCTCAGACTGAGACGCAGCGGACGGACAAGGTTCACAACACACTCCTTCAGCAGGTGAGATGGTGACTCCTTTCTCCACAGCCACGTGGGTTAAACATTTACTCACTGTCAGAGAGAAGCTGTGTGCTCAATGTGACAACACTCTTACAATGTAGCTTTGGAAATCTTGGTACATTGGTCAGCTGTCATCACATCAAGTCAGATCACCATGTGTGTCAACATGTGTCACAACCTCTCAAAGTGGAAGAGCTATAGTGCAATTTTTAATAACAATATTGCTCCCAATGGCAGTTGGGGCTGGGGTAAGCTCCAATAACAACCAATCAGATCCTCTCATCCTCTTTAACCCTTTAAAGACAGCAGACAGTTGAGCCGTGGCAGGAGGAAACTATATATACAGTGTCCCCAAGATTAATATACAGCTCCCAAAATGTCTTTGTGACATATACTGTATATACAGTACACAGTATATATACAGACAGGTGACAAATTAAAGGAAAAACAAACATAAAGTGTCTCAGTAAGGTGTTGGGCCACTACGTGCCACCAGAACTGCTTCAGTGGTCCTTGGCATTGATTCTACTAGTCTCTGGAACTCTACTGGAGGGATGAACACCATTCTTCCAAAAGATATTTCCTCATTTGGTGTTTTGATGATGGTGGCGGAGAGCATTGTCTAACACGTTGGTCCAAAATCTCCCATAGGTGTTGAATTGGGTTGAGATCTGGTGACTGTGAAGGCCATAGCATATGATTCACATCATTTTCATACTCATCAAACCATTCAGTGACCCCTCCTGTCCTGTGGATGTGCGCATTGTAATGAGGGGTTTATCCACTGCAACCCTTCTATAATACCCCTCTCTATGTAACTGTGGACGGACTGTTCTTGCTGACAGTCTGATCACATCCTGCATTGACATTCTCAGTCACCTGAGGAAGAGTTGCTCCTGTTTTTCCTTACGTATCACACTAATGCACGAGCATCACGCTCATCAAATGTGAGCTGTCGACCACAATCTCTGACCCTATTTACTGAAGTCTTTCCCAAAGATCTAAATGCAGATGTCACTTTAGTCACTGTTCCTAATGAAACACGAGCCGGTTGAGCAGTCTTTGTGACTGAAGCTCCTGTCATCTGTGCTGCAACAATGAACCCTCTTTCAAAGTCACTTAGATCTTTTCTTCTTGCCACCTTGATACAAAATCAGAATCAACTGAGCCTGCTCAGCATTTTTATACAGGCCACAGAGCATGATGGGATGTTAATTGCTTAATTGTACCATGCAGTGCACCTGTGTAGAAGCATCTGCATTCGTTATGTTTCTCCACTCATTTATTCAGGTTTTTTCTTTAATTTGTCCCCCGTCTGTATGTGTGTGTGTGTGTGTGTGTGTGTATATGCATGGTCCACTTTGGGTTTCTGAAGATTTCAACCACATCTTGTGGCCTTCCTTGATTCAGGTTTCATCACGTGACCTACTCATGGAGGTGCAGTCACATGATAACAGGTGGTTGTATATGGTGGAGTCGGTAATCCCTGTCTCTGCTCAAACATGGTCTCTGGTGTCAGAGGTGAATGTCCTTGATCTTTCTCCGGTTGTCCACTGGCTCCTGCTTGATAACCTTTGACCTCCCAGTGGATGCTGTGTGTTGTGGTCTGGTGTTCACTGATGTTGCCTGTTTCTGGTGTTCATTCAGTCTCTTGTCCAGCGTCCTTGTTGTTTCACTGATGTAGTGTAACAGCTGACGTGTTGGGTGATTTTTTCTCCTAAACGTCCTGGTTCAGATGACCTCTGGGTCACCAAACAGGCCCTGCATTAATTGATATGTCATGTTAAATTAACAATATAGGGAGCTTTGTTTTAACATGCTGATTCTGATGCAGGGACAATAGACCCTGAAGTTAAATAAGCTAACTAAGAGAAAATGTAACATGTAACTGACAGAGAACAAAGGGACAGTGGGTGACCTGTAGTAAATGTATTTTACTTATTTTACTTGTTATCAGGGAAGTTAATAATTAACCAACAATAAGAATTTTGACCTGTTAATATTATCAGTTAAATGGTTAAAAAATATATTATTCAAAAGTGTTTTAAAATAATAAAAACTTTTGGTGCACCAAGGGAGAGAGAACTTAAAGAGATCTATAATACTGAGGAAGTGGCCACTGATGATGATGATGAAGATGAAGATGAGTGTGGCGATGGCGCTACGGGGGCAGAGGGGACACACAGGCTGGAGTCGTACGACGCCACCAAGGGAAAGCCACTACAGCACACCTCAACAAGCTAATGACCCAGAGACGGAGGTGGACACCTACATGAGAGACCACCCCCCCTCACTGGATACCAGGCCCGGTTCTAGACTGCTTTGATTGGGGGGGCAGTAAGAGATGTTGGTTGGTCACCAACTGCTGTTGTGTTGAGTGCCCCGGGGATGACGTTTTTTTGTAGGCCAGCCCTAACGTCAGCATCGTCGTGGTTGCAAAAGTCTAATGGGATTCTACCTCTGTATTGACGCAGAAAACAAACTCTGTGGCCAACACAGGCTTGATGACACTTACAGCTTTTGTTCAACAAGATAATCTTCACAANTCACAAATTATCACCACCCATTCAAAAATCCCATTGAGTTTGAGACGATAGAACCCTGTGGGTAAAAAATAATCACCTATTTCTGTAGTTTAGTCGTTACTGGGGCACTCTATGAGTGTTCTTTAGGACTGTGAGCTATAACGTGCACTGTTTGATGTTATCTAAAACTAAAGCCACAGAATCTAATAATACATAAGCCCATAATGTATTTAATTTTAAACCCACCTCCACCCCCTCTTATGAGAGCACAGCTTTAATTATGTTATATCTAATTATCTATTCTTACATAGACTGGTATATTAAAAATAAGCTGTCTGCCTTAATCCAGTATAGTTTTCTAGTCTACTAACATATTTTCTATTTAAATGTGAAGCTACAATGTAATTGGCATTGTCAATTTTAAATTTTAAACCCACCTCCTCCAACTATTTGGTATATTTGGAAAAAGCAAGAACCCATTGATGAACTCAGAAATAGCAAATGAGCTGGTAGACCACAGAGACCACTATGGTGGATGACTGAACAACACATTTATTTGTGAAAAAATTTATTAATTTATTTTATAATGCCTTCATAAGAGGAGATAATATGCTGTAAGATAATACTAACCAACTGGACATTGGTGGATATTAATCTGCCAAAGGCTCGGCTACCCCATCCTTCATGAGAGGTTTATTAATAAATAAATATTTTATAAATTATAAATTAAATCAAATTTTAACCTTCAGTCCAACATCCTTCAGGAAGGATGAGGCAGCCGAGCCTTTGGAGGATGAGACCTGTCAGCTTGTGTATCTGGAGAATGGCCCGGTGCAGCTAACGTTAACTATCACATGATGACTGTCAACACAGTACGATCTAATAACAACAGTGCACACATCAGCCAACTACAACTTATCTGCCCCTGGGGGAGTCTGGGGTATCATGAACTGAGCGTCAGTCTCCGTAACCGGGGCAACGATGACGTTGAGTGACAGACAACTTGCCTCCTTCTCTTCTGTGAATTCTGATTTAATACTTCTCCGCTGTGTCTCTGAAACTCTTTTGGTTTTATTATTTCTCAAGTCACTCCAAGCATGTGAAAAC